>DWPT01006998.1:0-11078 GCA_018251895.1 Agathymus mariae mariae | reverse complement strand
CGCACCCGAATACATGTCTATGTAATATGAATATCTCATCTCATATCATCTCTGAATTTCATAATAACCGGGGTTAAGGCACCTTTCAGAACATTATGGTGAACTGAAATATGGAGAATTTATCACTGTTTTTTCATCCAATTAAGTTATAATTAATTTGTGATACGTATATAATTTGAAAAATCAGAGGTGCTTGCAAGATTTGACTCTCATTTCCTGTGTGGAATACCTACGTTAAATCAGTAGGCTATTATTGCTTATATATAAATTTATGTACTGAAACATTTTGTACTAGTTTTAGTACGTACAGCCAAATTTTACAAATAAGTAATCATTATTTTCCAAATGAACTGAAATAAAAGACGTATGAAATAAAATGGAATATATGGATGGAAATAGATCTATATATACACTTTGGTAATGTCGGTGGACTGAAAAGTGAATTCGTGATTTATGTGTTTAAAATGGCCACTGTTTAAAATTTATTAAATATAATTTGTACAATTTTACTCTAATTGAAAATCACTTAATCATATAGATATGCGGAAAATACACTTATGCGCATCATTTTTTGCTTCTACTACCGTTATTAATCATAATATTTTTATTGGAAAAAATGTATTGCAAAATTATTAAAAAAATATATTGCAAATTAGTGTGTTTAAAATTATGTCGTATTTTGTTGTGTATTAAAAAAAATCATACATTGATAAATTAATTAAGTACTAAACAAATAGAGTTGACATGAATGTGCTTTTATCGTCTGTAAACCAAAATGTAAAAACTGTTTATCACGATGAGACTTATGAGATGATGAGATGAGAGTAAATTAATTCACCTTAATAAACGAATTTATCAACTCTTGGTTCTATAAAGCAATCGAGAAAAAAAAAATTTTTTTGAGTTGAATTTTAAAAGTCCATTCAACTATTCATCGATAAATTCCTTGTTACAAAAAAATTTTACGTATGTATACATATTACGTGCAGATGGAGATGAGTTTGAATGAATAATTTAAATCCACAAACGATTTAACTTGTCGTTTATTATTTGGACATTAATATTTCACAAAATACAATAGTGCTAGCAATAACGCTTCTTTTTATCCCATACTTAAACTCTATTCACCCTTCAGGCATTTTCTTTACCCACGAATTAAAAAAATTCAAATTTAGCTAACTTGGTTGAACAATGTAATAGAGCGTTAAAGTAAATAGTTTTGCTTTTTTCTATTTCACCCTTGAATTCTATTCATCATATTTTACGGTCGGTAAGTCGATGTTTCTATGGGAGCCTTTACACAATTTGACGACACTGATACATGACAGATGGTCTGACAATTAATTTAACATATCAAGTAATGCCTATTCTATAACCTCGAATAAATTTGAAACGAAGTTAGCGACTTAATAATTTACATTAATTGTACATATTAACTTAGTGATTTTAATAATATTTTCATTTAATCACTACATTTAAAGTTATAATGATGGCGCGAAAGCCTATAAGATGGTTTCTTTCTCAGCAAGGACGTAAATTCTCTTTCGCAATTATGACTACGACCGGTATCGGTCTAAGTGTAGCTAGATTTCTTCCTCATACGTTTCTCATCAACAAATACAAAGAATTTGTTCACTATTACAAGTAAGTGTTGTTCGGGATAATTTATTTGTAGCGTAATAACAAACAATATTTTGTGTAAGATGTGTTCTTTAATTTTTCAGTGAATCTAAGCCAGTTGAGTTGTCCAAAGAGTTACAAGAACGGTGTAAAAAGTGTCTCGACATTTTAAACGTATCTGATGCCCAAAGAAAACTCATTCAACCATTCAGTGTATTTGGTTTTGATTTATTTCATGCAGGTACACAATATTTTTTATTATACTACAAATTAAACAATGGTAAAGGTTGAATGAAAACTAGCAATGGATTTATTAATAATAAAACAATTATATGTGAGTGAGATGTTATGGTAAATTGCAACTTTAATCCCTAAAATTTTATGATAGGAAATATTTCTTTAGATTCTGTTATAATTTTGTTTAAAATTTAATTTATGAATGTATAAAGATTGATAGGGTTTTCATTTTACATAAGCTATTTTCAATTGTAAATTGCATTAATACTTGGTGCCACAATTTATTTTTTCCAAGAAAATTTTGATAGTGTATATGATTTAATTCATTTTTTTTAGGAAGTACAAGTTCTAAGTATGGTGTTATTATTGGGATACCTGTTAATTTCACATATAAGTCACTTGAAGACATAGAAAAGGATAAATTACAGGTACTTAGTTAATTATGTATTATATATATAAACTTGCAATTACCTTTAGTAAGTAACTATTGACCACGAAATAATATAATTCAGACAAGCATTTTTTTCTTCATAAAATATATAACTCTTTCATACATTAAATTGTGATAAATTGAATATCCATTATATGTTAATACTCAAGAACATGTCAAAGAGGAATTGTAAATTCAGGTTTGCTCAAATGTAGGCTTTAAACTTTATGTCAAATTTATGGTATACATATTTAAGATTGCTAGTTGAGATTTAATTTTGGTAAATATTGATGCTAAACATTATATATTTTATAGGTAAATCAGAAGCTAGTAGACTTGAAATCTAGTGTTGGAAAAAAACTAGGAGAAGCACTTTTGCTACCAGAGAAAGTCCAAGAATTTGCGATTTGCAGAGAAATATTAATGACACAGAATAATAAAGTGATGTTTGAGTCATGTTACCCATTTATGTGTACCTTTTTTGTATATAATTTGTCTCAGTATTTAAATAACAGGTTAAATTTATATGCAGCTCCTCCACCAATGAGAGTTACTCTCTATACTATTGTTGGATTGTTCGGTATGGGCATATATTTCCTAATGAAGGATATGACAGAAACTAGATATGAAGTTGAAGTTGATAAAAAACTTTGTGAATTAGGACCAGAGTATATTGAAAGTGGTGTTATATTTTATACTAAACTTCTACAAAGGAATCAAGCCCTAAGGGAGTTGATGGGTGATGAAGGGGCCAAAAAGTACTCTGCAATGGGTAATGAAAATTATGGCATTAGGCAACCTCGATTAGCTTTAATACACAGAAAACAATTTTTTGAAAGCAAGTTATCAGAACTTGGAAAGGGTGAAGTTTTAGAAAACATTGAGACCCAAGAATTTGCATGAATTTGATAAACTTTAAGATTATAACCTGTTTTACTAGTGTTTCTGTATTAATAATGTAAATAAAAGTTACTTTACTAAATAGTTTGGCTTTCGTCATATATCATTTAAAATAATTTATTTATTTATTACTTTATTATACAAACCTTGAAATAAAGGGGGGTACAATATGCAGACTTAATGCCTAATAGCATTCTCTACCAGTTAACCCTGGGCACTGGTAAGAGGATGTGGCATTTGTGCGGTTGTTTCAACCTTTGGTGAACTTGTCTCTTGAAGGAGTTTATGGAAGTTGACTTTCTGATGTCTACAGGCAGGGTATTCCATAGCAGTATAGATTTGACTGCGAAGGAATTGCCAAAACAATCCATTTTATGCAGTGGAATTATTACATGCGTTTTTTTACATACATTTAATCTTAAATGGCAGAAACTTTTTTTAATCAATAGAGAAATTGTAAGGTGCTAGTCACTTTTCTTACCTCCGTTACGTAAGTTCACCAGCTGAGAGTGGAACCAAAGTGAAGACCAAGGTTCTTAACAGTGTTATTCAATGCTAAAACAACATTGTTATATGTGATCGGTGATAGATTCAATCTACGTAGGAGGGTTAATTGTGACTCCATATTCTACTGACCAGGTCTAATAGCTTCCAAGTTTAAATTCAATTCATAGATAGCACTAGTGATATCCTCAATACCAGTCTGTACAAACAGTTGAAGGTCGTCTGCGTACAGATGTTACGAACAACTGAATGAAGAACTTATGGAGCTTATAAATAAAGAAAAGATAGGAGATAGTATACCGCCTTGTGGCACGTTTGTCGCCAGATTTGGCCAGTCTAACTCTTAACTCCAACTCAACTTTAACGTTAAGTACGCTACAAAAGACCTATGTTGGATACTTAAAATTATATACCATCTTAAAGGTATCCAATACTTTAATTTGGAAATATTTATAATATTTTTTACATCTTTTTACATTTTACTTTTTATTTCTGAAGTTACCGCCTTACTACTTGTGGTTGCATTCATTTAACAGAGACGACGAAGACAAGATTTCAGTCGACGTGCGTGCGGCAAGTGAAGCGGGAGTACGTATCTAGTGACATTTATGGATTTAAGATAGCATGGTTGGTTTTAAGTACAAATTGAATATAAGTCCTGAATAGGGAGAAGCAGTACTTCACTTTAGCATCTCAGCATGCTTTACAAAGCACAAGTCAGGCCTGGTATGGAGTACTGACCCGATGTCGGTTTAGAGTCCTTGTGGCCAAAATCAACCCCGGGTAGTGTTTAGTGGGTAGGCCCCTAGGTTTATCGGGAATCCTACATAACCAGCGCCGCCGGCTATACATAATATATATATATATACGAAGAACTCGTCTAGGAAAAAAAAAACGAAGGTTTTGAGAATAAGATGTACGTGCAATGATATGGACCTGGGCTAAAAGGCTTTAATGGTAGAAACTGCCAAAAGCCTTTCTGTGACGCGATCGGAGAGAGAAGTAATTTGTACATTTTGTTAACATCTTACTTGTTGGTCGATGGCGTTGTAGCTTTACAACACATGGCAAAGCGTAGTGGCCATATTGGGGCGGCCTAGAAAACTCCCCCAAATCCCATGCTGGCAGAGCCAACAACCATAATCGGAACTAAGATCTTCTCGGTATTCAACAAAACACATTTTGAAATGTGTGTAACAATTGCATTACATAATTTACTTTTAATTATAACATGGGTGACTTCATGTCTAAAACGTTCAAGTATTAATCTCTTTTTTGTTAGTATTTTTTTTTATTTACAAATAGCCGACAAACGAGCAGACGAGCCACCTGATGGTAAGTGGTCATCGTCGCCCATGGACATCAGCAAGACCAAAGGTATCGCTAATGCGTTGTCGGCCAGGAAATGGGAAGGTAAGAAAGAAAGTACTAGCTCTCAAACCCCCAGCCGGAACACGACAAGTCGTTTAGCGGCTGACTCAAACAAGAGGGTGGTAGCTAGCCAGGCAGGCTTCACGGAAAGATAATAATACCAGTAATAATATTAACGACTTGATAATATTAATGATAATAAAATCTTTACGCAAAGCTCTACCACCAAGCAGGCTGGCTTATGACGCCTCTTACGACACCCTGTTCTGCCAGCATGAAATTGGGGAAAGTATTCTAGCCCGCCCCAACACGGCCACGTTTTCAGTGTTACAATGTCATTCACTAAATGAATTATTGACATTAAACTACGCTAAAGTTTTGAACTTTAATTTTAAGGAATACTTTCGATTAATATTATCTACTTTTTGCAGTTTATATATGGTGCTTCCAGGCTTCATACATTTGTTAAACATCTTTGATTTTTTTCCTTTATTGCTATGTGTGGAGAATTGGAATATTTTCTCCAAGAATTTGGGCAATTTCATTTTGATTTTTGGGGAATCAGTAAAATGGGTATTGGCAACCCTGTCCATCATTGACTAATTGCTTTATTATGTATATATCTGTGGTGTGAATCGCAGGTGTGAATAACAACTGATTGATACATTACTTTATTTTATTTTACAGTTAAAGAATTTGTACCTGCGCAAACGAAGATTATAACTTATTATTCTGGAAAGCTATAATGTTAATGTTCGTTACTTTAGTGGTGTTTGAGCGCTTTCTAAAAGAGATACAAATGTTATAATTTATATTCCTCATATACTTTTACTTTTAGTTCGTAATCCATTCACAATACGTTTCTTTTTCATTGGATTACAAAAATTTTCAATATGTGCGGAGGCTTTACTTGTTCTAAAAATGCTTTGATAGCATTAAACGTACTGTATGTGGTAAGGATGTTCGCAATATGGTTTTATATATTTTCTTAGTACAGAAAATATTTAATTTATTTATTTTGCATTACGTTGTAGCTGGTGGCGTCTATATTGATATCAGTTGCAGTATATGGACAGGCCTCATCATTGGTCACTAATCTTCCTATTGTGGGAGGTATTTTAGCATGTGGAATTTTTCTCATATTGATATCGCTGCTTGGCTTGGCTGGAGCTGTGAAACACCATCAAGTTATGTTATTTTTTGTATCCTTTTTTAATGAATACATTGGTCTTATTTTATTTATCTTACAGACCCCTTTTTTCAAAACTGTTGTTTCCATTAAAAGGTTAGTAACATAGAATTGTGATCCACTTGAATTTTCATTGTTGGTGTGAGAATTTTTTGAATGCAAAAAATATATAGTTATTATAACAATGTATATCAGAAATTAACAATGGAAATTTATTTTGAAATAATTATGCCTTAAATCTTGTGACCAGTATATGGTGATTCTATTCTTGCTATTCTTGGTGCAGTTTTCAGTCGCGTGTGCTTGTCTTGGTGTTAACTCTAACCAGCAAAAAATGTTGGCTCAACAAGTAAGTATATTTTCTGCTTATTACTAATGTAAAAAGTGAAGGAAACACCAAAATTTATTTTTATTCATACTATACAAGCTTGAATCTACTTTGTGATAATTGATAACAATCTCCCCTTGTTGCTTATACACAACTTAAAAATACAACTGTTTTGTGATATCAGTTAATCTATTGCTTTTGCTATGAAAATGAGTGTACTTTTACAGTTGTGCTAGTGGTGTCCCTTCCATTTTAATTGTCAAAACAAAATTAGTAATGTTTCTTTATTTCTTGATTAGCTAGGGGTACATATGGTTATTGGCTTGAACTCTTGCAAGTCTCGATCTCCAAACTGCCAATTGTAATGCAAATAAACTAAACATTTTTACAAAAACACATTGATAAAATAGTGTTATCAATAGTAATTCTAGGTTGTTGAAATTAGGTTAAACAAAAAAAACTTGTTTTAGTTAGATTAGTTGTTATATTTTATTAAAGATTTCTGGGCCATATACTGATAGAATGTGTAAGCTAGATCAAGCCAACATATAAACACAACAGGGAAATTTATTTTAAAAAATGATGTTAGTATAAATTTTTCTTTTCAGGGTTGGAATCAAGTGGACATGGATGTTAGGGGTCAAGTGCAGCAAAGGTTTCAATGTTGCGGATTTCAAAATGCACCACAAAATAACACTACTGATCATCCTTCTTGTGACTTAGTTAATGTATGTATTTTACATACTGCTTTTCTACTTTACTTTCTTCAGAAAATAAATAAACATTCAAATTCTCTATGATGTAGGATTAGAAATGACAGATGGAAAAAAATACTTATCTGTTGTATAAATTTGTGCCCCAACCAGTAATTCAACTAGGGATCTATTGTTGAGCAAGCAATGACAGGAAATCATAACCAATTAGGCTAGACGGTTGTTCAAACAAAACAAAAAAACTTTGTGTTTCTTTTGTTCTTCAAAGTGTTTTTCTGTGGTTGGTTTAGTATAACTTATGATGATAGTAACACTCTTTGATTTATAACAAGAATGGAAAGTAGACAGGAGCTTAATATAAATCAAAGGATAACTAATTTTTGAAAATTATGTTGATTGATGTATTTCCTTTCCGTTGATTGATGTATTTTATTTCCTATATTCTTAATGAGTTTGAGATTCTGAGATTGTAGAATTTATTCAGCAAGGTAATATTTGTCTGGAAAAATAAAAATTCTTGATATATATACTAAACCGAAATTAACAACTAGTCATATTGTGTCAGACATTTCAATGTACCTTCACCCACAAACATGTCATTTTCCGCTCTAGTGTACAGGTAAAATGATATTTAATCATCAAAGTTACAATGTCAAACATTATCAAGTTATGTTTTGCTTGTTATTTTACAGAAAATTTGCTGCCAAGATGTGGATTCGCCCAGTTGCCAATGTCAGCCATGTATGGAAAAGCTAAGGGAGACCATTGATCATGCCTTTAAACTCTGTGGCGGTATTGGGCTGTTCTTTAGCTTCACTGAGGTATCAAAATTTATTATCTTATCTTCGGTACTGTAAATAACACATATTGCGTTCTTAACCTCGCATTATCACTAAAAAGATAAGGTAGATTGTGTCGAAATGATCAGCGGTTGCTACTTTTATTATTTATGTTTATCTAGAAATATTATCGCAATTTGTTATATGGGACTACTCGTTTGTACTGGATTTATTTGTTTTCAAATGCAAATGACGCATATACTTCGTATAGTAAGAGTTTTTGTATGAAAAGCATGTTAAATGACTAAGATGGGTGAACTAACATTTAATTGATACATGATACACTTCCTTGATTATAATTTAATTGTTTAACTCAATTCAACAGTTGTTCAACCGATACATAGTACTTTTAGAACTTAGATTTGATGAAACTTTGAATAGGTATTTCAAGTTTTACTTGATTAGATTTAGAGTTATATTCAGGTATTTTTCCGTAACATTTAACATAATTCTGAGACATACCAATATTTATTTATCTAATCTAAATTTATTTTTATTGTAACTCATAATTCTAGGAGAGCCTCTGGGCAATATTTGTGGTATAAAACCAGGGATGTTATGGAACTCCGTAACCGAAACCGAAACTATCGGATTATCTAAACCAAAGCTGAATCCGTTAAAAATGTATCGGATAAATCCGGATAGAGGCAGAGGCTAAATACAGCACGTTATGAGTGGTTTACTCTGACCGAGCCTATACGTTAGCCGAATCGTTCTCATTTTAGACAGTTTTTATTATTTGACTGTATTTTCTGTAATTATAATACCACATAATACCTAGAAACAAAGTCAAACTTTGTATGTACATTATATATTTTTTTCCAAGGCGTAAATCATGTAATATCTGTAACCGAAATTATCCGAAACAATCGGATAATCCGAAATAATTTCATATCCATAACATCCCTATTACCTTTATACCTAGTTTTGTTACATAACTAGGGGTGTTAGTACTCTATAGTCACATCGAGTTTTTGATGGGGAAGTTTTAAAAAAGATAGAGAAAGAGTTAATAAAAATATATTCGAAGGATTTAATATTATATTTTTTATGAATTGTCTTAATAATACTACGTATAATACTCTGAACATACATATTTTTATCCCGAATCCATTAAAATTAAGACCATTAATACCTTGAAATATTTTTTGATTTGGATTTTCGTTTAACTTTGTTTAAAAGGTACATATAATAGTGTTTTACCAATGAAAATATCTGTTATTTTTTATATTCAATACAATACTCTGTTACATATTGCAACATCTTTTGTCCTTATCTGTGTAACTTCATAAATATCAAACAATTATCGTACCTAATCTGTCTAACTGTATTTAGCATCCGTTTTAATTAATATTATTAACAACACATATTGTGACTAACATTTACACGGCGATTGTTTTCCAGTTTCTGGGTGTGTGGTTGACAGTAAGATATCGTAATCAGAAGGATCCGCGGGCTAACCCCAGTGCATTTCTGTGAATGATCTCAATAATCGGATTGTATCTTAAGGTGGATTGGTTTCGAGCCTAGAACGCCGCTTTTGCAACTTCTGCTGAATTTAGCTTCGTTTATTACTACTTACTGTTATAAGCATGGCTTCTTTTGTGTTCCCTAACATTATTTATTGTTTGCCACACATATATTTTAACCGGGATGAATGTTCAACAGTTTTGTCGCAATAATGTGTAACCAGAGTAGTAGCAGACGGGCCGTTACTATTATATATACAGGAGTAAATAATAAAATACTACTAAAAATTAATAAGATATCAAGGAGGCAAACTAAAGAAAGTTAGAATGGGAATGAAAATGATGACTGGAAATGAAGAAAGTATAAATATAAAAATGTCTACTTAGGCGTCAGCCGTATATGCGATTGAACTATTCATATGATTCAAGTTGAATTATTCATGTAGTTCATATTATTCATAGTATCAGGCGTTACTTTGCGGAAATTCATTGTTATTAAATTAGTATTAATTTACTTTGCAACAATCCGAAAGCACGATGCATGATGGTATATACTTCTATACATGCATAGAATGTCCCTCCCTCCCTTCCTTCCACATAGGAAAACATTTTTTTTGCTTTTATGATAAATAAAAGTGTATACCAACCATACATATCGTCACCAACACGGGTTTCGGTCCAAAACGGAGCATTATCAGGGTGAGTAGACTCTACGAGTGTTGACCACAAAGTCCGTCCAATATCTGTAATCGAAATTATCCGAACAATCAGATAATCCGAAATAATTCCATATCCGTAACTGTAACCGAAATCGGTAAAATTTAATTCATATATCCGTATCCTTATCCACATCCGAAATGTAATACCGATGCAGTTCATTTTTACAGTGTGACAAGACAAGTATTATTGATATATAAGATCATCTTGTCAAGGTAGTTTTTAACAGTTGAATGACACGGCTGGTCGTAGATTTCAGATTGGACTGGCAACTAATATTCTGGTGAACAGCATGACATTTGTTAGGTTTCTATTCGTTTTAATTACATGCAACGTAGACTCGAACAACTTCGATTAGGTAACTTAGAACTTTATATAATATTACTACGTTACAAATACGCAAGTGTTATTCAACGCGCTTCGACGTATGTTCAAATCCTTGCGCAAATGTTGTAATCACTGTTTTTCATTCGATACAAAAATAAGTGAGTGACGCGATGTTTTTAGTATCTTTGCATGTTTGTTGAACTACTAAAATATTTGGCTGCGGTTATATTGTAATTTTTTGTTATTTATTAAGGTTGTTTGCATGTTACAAATTTACTAGTATGGCGCACGCAATATCACTAGTACGGCTACTAACATCTATGCACGTTACATATTTATATTCGTTAAGCACTAAGGTATAGATATCATCTGTGCATTCACGTGTTCTCACTTCATACCAATTTCGCCCTCGTAAATGAAGAGTTACAATTCCA
>DWPT01006997.1:0-11079 GCA_018251895.1 Agathymus mariae mariae | reverse complement strand
GATGTCCATGGGCGACGATGACCACTTACCATCAGGTGGCTCGTCTGCTCGTTTGTCGGCTATTATCATAAAAAAAATAAAAATTCAGTCTTAACACCTCTACTAATGCAACTATTTGAAATAAAAATGAACACCACACATATTTATTACATTTAATGTTGCAGTTGCAAGGGTACTTATATGATGGAAAGGGTCGCACTCAGAACATGCAGTGGAAAATATCCACGGCGTCTGACATTTCAGTGCGCATGTCAATTGTGCAGACAGACAAAGAAAAAAACAGACAGAAAAAGAATTCACTGTATATCATGACAACAGATAACTTGATATTCATGGTTTTTGGAGGGACAACAGATTGAGATTAAGATAAGTTACTAGTATGCTTAAAAGGACCTAGGGAAGAGACAAGACTCGCTGACTGAGAACACAGCCTATACCGATGGTCTAGAAGCATAGAATTCAGCAAATAGTTTATTTTATAGCGCAAATAAGCACCACGATATTAATTTTAACAAAAGTCGATTGGTTCCTGACATGCTTTCGATTAAAATTTCTTCGAGCAAATGTCTGTAACCATGGAAAAACTGACATATTTGTTAGGTAATAAGTAACTGGTAATATTTGTAAGGTGTGGAGCTAAGTTTGTAATCCGACTCAATAATATTTATTAAATACATATTGTTTCAGATGAAATTGGATGTCCTGACATGGCATTCAGCATGGCGTCGGTAAACTCCAACGGGGACGTGAAGAGCCCTGACCAGTCTGAGAAGAAGATCACGGACGCAGACGCTGAGAAACAACCATTATCTGGGGTAAGACTAGAGTACAATGATTTTAGTGGGTGAGAATGGGAGATATTCTGAAGAAAAATGAGTAGAGTAACAAGGTCCCTTCTTAAGACTAACTTTTGAACGGTATAAGGACTCGGCTCTTACACATTAGTATTGCACCAGAACGTAAGTTTTCAACAGCATGCCTGGCGCAAATCCTGGGACAACTCGATTCCTTACTATTGGTATATGATTTTGGTGCTATCGATAATAAGACAAAGAAACAGGGTGCCCGACTGCTTTTTCACTAGTTTTTAAAGTCATAAAAAGAATTGACTTGCTTGGATGTTCAAAAAAATACATGAAAATGGGTATAAGTCCCAAACAGGTACAGAACCTTTTAGCCTCGGGAACAAGGGGTCCAAGGTCATCGCATCGTCTGTTCGATGGGGTGCACTTAAAATAGGGAAGGTTCGCTTAGACGAAAGAAGGTAACCCTTATTCCTCACAATCGGATGCAAGCGTTTCACGTAATTTTGAATTAATTTAAATCAAACAAGAGTAACAATATAGTTTATCCTGCGTTGTTAAAAGAAATTCGAGTTTTTATCACAGAACACTTACTCCTTCCGGTCTGTATCCAGTTAAATTTTATGTGACATTTATAAGGGAGGCATATTGTTTGATCAATACAGTCTTAGTTTGAAGTGCAATTGTAAAATAAAAAAGTGTCAAATTTAAAGACGTCAATGTCATAAATATTTACTTTGTTTCACACCTTTTTAGGAAATTAAATATCATATAAAATACAATTCATTGTGTTGTTATGAATCAGTGTAGTGTTGATTTAAAAATGAATAGCCGTAGATATGTTTACATATAGATCTTTAAAATACAAAAGATAAAGACCAAATGTTAACTGTTCATACAATTTTCAGATAAGTAAACAACCTCATTTATTGGATGACTGAGATACTATATTTCCAAAAGTATGAGATGATATATTCAAGAAAGTAGTTGATGATATGCTATTGTTTATTGAAAGACAATACTTGGAGGAACACTTGAAAGTGAACGTATTTTTAATTTATAGAGACCATAGAAATGATTGTATCTTAAATATAATACGTTGAAGAAATCTTACAATAGATTTGATTAAACTTGTTTATCCTTATTTTCGTTCTTAAGCGATAAAACATCAGAGGGATATATAAATTTATTAGACGAAACGCAAAAACAGTTACAGCTGCTCTATTATGTTCTTTTAATCTGTAGTTTCAGAATTTAGGAAACATGTGATTCTGTTTCGACAAAACTGAATGACGTAATGACGACAGCAATACTTGCGTACCACATCTGTTGATGGCAAATATCATTTCGATTGCATCAATCTTTTACTTCACTTACATTACACACTTCTAAACTTGTTTCTTCATATTGTGTAAATGTTCTTCCAATATTACTTGCACTCATTGATTATGTTAAATGTGAGTCGTCATAAAGTTTAGGGTCGGATTATGAACATGTTGTGTTATGTTCAACTTTTTCTCTTCTTTATTAAATCTAAATGTCGAGAAAAATCTAGTAACCATTGGTACCAGTACTTTTGCTACATTTTCTGTATTACAAAATTCAAGGTCGGTTGTGATTATAATAGAATTATACATTAGCAAAATTATGGCTTGTAGATAATCGTGTTTCATTTTATGATCTATTGATGCATTATTTTTACGATGGCTTGATAACGCCACTGAAATAAAATATGTTGTCGTTCAGTAATTTCTTCATCAAACTTGCTTAAACTCTCTATTGTCAAATTAAACTATCACTCGTTGTTTAATTACCGTTGTTAATGTTTTTAATAAAAAATTGCTTTCGGGGAGTTTCCATTTTATAAAAAGAAATTGCGCACTTTTTAAAGCTTGCTTTTAATTTTTTTTACCTTGATGGTCGGTTATGATCTTCTTGACCTTCCGTTCCCCCTTATTTTGGACACTGAAGCTTAAAGTAAAAAATATAACCGTAATAAAGTATCTAACGTATAGTTTACTGGTTTTTAAACTGGGCTATGGCGTCATTGCCGCAGTCGGTGTAGTGTGCAGCTGATGGTATGACGCGATATTGTCACGACGGCGTGGGGAATGGGGGGAAATATTACATTTCTAGGGGTGATTTTAAAGCTACTACGTTACTTATCACTATTATCTAAAGTTGGATATGAGGAATTATGTCAAACTACCCGAGTGTCGAGTTTGATCCACTTTGCTTTTTCCTTAAAAAACGTAATATTTTAATTAATAAAACAAGGATATTGTACGAGCTGACATATTTATTTATTTAATTCATAACTATAGTTATTTTGTTTTGGTTCACCTTTGGATAATTAGATTAAAGGTTTATTGTCCTGGAATATTATCAGTGAATGATTGTTATCTAAATAAACATCTAATAATAATATGCATTTTAATTTCAACTAGTATCTAATGTGGTCGAAGTTCGGCCAATATGTGTCCATTGTTCGGAAATTATTTTTACTGTCTTTTTCTTTATTATTTCATCTTTATTATTATTACCACCGTCACCGATACCACGAGGATTATGGTGCAAGATGTAGTTATTAACTATCATATCAAATTTAATTTTTACAGTAGCGCCTTTAATTGGCATAATAATGCTTCTACAATCTTACATCTATCATTTGTTTTGTTTACTGTATCAATTTTATGATAACCAATTAATGAAGAATTAAAAATTCTTAGAAATTCTTTGCGACGTAATTAGTAAAATATTGATAGTTCAATTTTAATACATTGATATTCCTATGAATTATTTTAGTTGTACTTTTCTAAACATAACGGGATAGTTGCTTATGAGATTCAATTTAATGTAGGAAGCAAGGGATGTAGGTACTAGGTAACTGTTTTAAGTATTCTTAAAACTTTACATAATTAATGGCTTTAGTTTTTCGTGTTTTGGCTGTTTTTTACGTAAATAAGGAAAATACAAGGCTTGTTATTAACAAATATGTACATTATTAGATATTTTAGTGAGTACTTTGCAAAACATTATCAAAATCACAATATTAAAAACAATTAATTTTGACTTTTAATTCAGATCGTATCAACTCAACGGTGTATAAGTTCAAAGATAAGTATTATTATTTGAAAGATCTCTCACTAATTTATATCTCTTTCATTCCCAGAAAAAGGAAGAAAGATGGTGGAACACCCTGATGCAAGTTGCTGTACCGTTCTTCATTGCTGGCTGCGGTACCATCGGCGCTGGTCTTGTCTTGGGATATATAAGAGTGAGTCAACTTTATTGTGATTGTAATAAGCACGCTTTTTTCTTGTCAATGTCAAGAGATACTTAATTTTACGGTGATACCAAGGTAAGCAGGCACGTATTCATATTTATAGTTTTCAACACTACCCTGCTGAGTAGGTACCCCCAGAGTAGGTACTTTTCCACTGAAACAATTTATGGCAGGTCTTCGTGGTCAAATATCACCTCAATTAGAACTGTACTTTTGCGACAACAGTCTCTATAATCAGTCAGGTTAATGTCTGGTCAGTATTTTTATCAGTTGGCTGCTTTCGGAATAAAAACGGATGGAGTTTGAATCTTTTATCCTTAAGTTCGTCACTCTAAATACAAGTTCCCTGTCGAGGAGGTAAGAGATTTATGTGTGACATAAGTAGTTACCTTGTCTTCTTCTCCTGGTTGATGTCTCTTTGAAAATCTGTCATACTCATTTTAAATTATGACTAGCACTATTATTAGGATTAGAAATTAGGTGTTATATTCTATTTTGTTTAATTGTGTGTGTTTATCTTTTCTCTTTCAGAACTGGGAAGTATTTATCGAGGTCACTGCCATCTTTGTTTTAGTGCCATCTCTGTCCGGGTTAAAAGGTGAGTTGATTGTAAGAGATACCAGTAATCCTTATAATATATAGCATACTTATACACCTGTTTTTTTAAACGTAGGATATCGTTGAAAGCTCTCTCGATCTCTGTACAGCGATTACTTGGATTCTGTGAGGACCCACTAATCTTAGTGATGATCTCTCTCTCAATCATGTTTGATGATATCCGGGATTTGACTAGACTACAATACCACGTCTTAAAGACGGTAGTTCAAGATCTAAGAGACCTACAATTAAAGTTTTGAACGTGGAGTTTTAAATCACTCCATTTAGATTATCTACTAAAACTGCTCTGCAGTTATACAGGGGTATATAAAGGCTTCCCAAATTTCATATTAACGTACTGGCGATTCTCTGACGCATTGTTAAATGGGCTCATCTCGAGAATTGCAATTGTCCTTCTCTATTGTATCGCAAAGGAAAAATACACATCTGAACTGGCGCCCCAAAAAATAAGTTACGATGAAAAAAAAATTGTTGGCAATTCTACTTCAAATTTTTTGCAATTATTCGTATTGCGTTTAAATTTTTATTGCTATCAAAGTAAATATGGCACTAAAGACGCTATTCACTATATTTGAATTATTCTTTATTGCTATATAACGACACGGCTAAGAAAGAAGATAAGAATATTTGAATTATTCTTTATTGCTGTGTAAGGACAGCAATGATCGTGTTTAATTGCATGTCTTAAAATAAATATTATTGTCAAAACTTCCGGTAACATTCTTGTGGAAATTTTTGAATTTATTATCTAGTAAGGCGTTTTAATTTTTATTGGATGAACGATTACAGATTAAAGAATTCTTTCCATTTTAAATACTGATTTGGATACGCAGTTATCAGTTATCTTTATTACTTTATAGTATCATAATAGGATTATTAGTAAAAATATGCGATGTTGTCAAAATTATCAGTACTTTTTACAATTATTGATAATTTTCATTGCTAACAAAGGAAACTAAAAAATAGGTTTTGAGTTAAAATGTGATTTGATCATTTATCTTTATGATGTACACGATGGTGCAATGATTAGTTCAAAATAAGTTCAACGATACAGTCAAAAGTATTGGTAATTTTTTATCGTATTTTTTTTCATTGCGCTAACAAAGATAATGTTACTACTTACTAGACTTACGAAATCGCCAATTACCCGTGTTCCACGCGCTCAAAATGATTTGAGTAATCATAACAATGTAATTGTGTGCATATACTTACTGTTTTCAATTACATACTTGTAGTTAGTTTCCTAGAAATAATATGTAGATATATGTATATATACACCTCTATTTCTCAAATTATGTGTGTATAACAAATTAATTATCACTTGCTACGGGGAAGATAAACAACTCGAGGAAACCTGCATACCGGCCAGTTCTCCGCGATGTTCTCAAAGGTGTGTAGAATGTGACGACTTGCCGGTGCCCGTGTGGCGGACCATGGCCTTAACCTCTCTCATTGTGAGAAGATGTGCGAGTCCAGCAGTGGGACAATTATTGGTTGCAATGATGATTGGGAACATTTTTACACTATAGATATATCTACGTACCTATGTACATTTTAATTATTATTTTATGACCTATATTTACAGCCTACAATTGTGTAGTGTATTTGTATTATAGAAATCAGTGTAATGGCGCTAAGAACTCATAGGAAACCGCACAACGGTAAGCGTGTTGTTTTGCCTCGAACTAATTTAATTACGTTTACGGTAATGTAAAGAATTGTGGGAACGAATATATAAAGCATGCACAAACGTTTATAGAAAATATTTATATTTGGTGTTAAGTTCAACGCGACTGTCGCATAATTATTGATTTTCAATATTATATGGAATGAATGAAGTCTCTACGGTACGAGTCTTAAGTATCACAGAACAATACGTTCAAAGAGACCTCGATATAGTTTTAGAATTTCCCTCTTCTATTGCTACCAAAGAGTGCTAATAAGGATACGAATATCGGCACAATTTGATTATGGTTTCTACGACAACAATATAAGATGTTCTACACAAATATTACTTTATATTTGTATGGTAATACGAAAGAACCATTACCGTGTGGTCACGCGACGGCAAGTGTTCACAATTTCAATGACAGATCACAATCTTATTACGAGTATGTTCACGGTGTACAGTTTTAGGGTTCGGTAGCGAATGACAAACACTAAAACTGGGTACTAGAAATTTGGTCCCGTTCATTTATATACATATAACTACCGCTTTTATTTACCGATACATCCATGAATTTCGCCTAATAAAAATTCCTCGCTTCTATCTCGACCGAGAAAGCATCAGTGATGCATTTGGTGGCTAACGGTGTTCATTTAGCATCAGGTGGCAAGTTTGCCCATTGAACGGCCGTTGACTACTTGTATTAGTATGAAAAGGTAAATCTATATACGGGTACCAAAATTATATTTTACTTCAGTCTGTTTTTGGTGAGAATTACGCATTTAAAAGTGAAAAAAGATACTTTCCGAGTTTATAAATCTCACATGGCATATCGTAAAGAATTTTTGGTCAGACAATTTAATACATACCTGCGACGGATATTACCTACTTCCGGTTTAGGTACTTGGTTTGTGAGTTAAAAGATATTATCGGACAAGCGCTATTTTAAGTTTAGAATATAACTTTCAAAGTCAAAGGGATACCAACGATTTTCGTATTTGTGTTTAGGTATATGTCCAGTCATCACGGCGAGACCGCTGGTATCCATCCATCTATGAATTTGAATTGAAATATTGTAATAAAATGCAAAAACTGTGAGGACAAGTTTCAGTTAAAATTCATAATGTCTGCGATATAAGCTTAAAATTTTAATAATGTCTTAATGTAATGTTTTAATAATGACAAATACGTTCGCGATGATGTAAACGTATCTCACCCTGACTACGTGAACTTTCTTTGTGCATGGTCCAGCTGGCATGGGGCGCTTTCATATACAAAATTGCTTGAATAAATACGCGCAAATGGATGTTAAAATTTGTGTTTTTTTTTCACGGTCATTAAAATAATATGTTTATCATCAGTAACTAAATAATTGCGTGGCGATTAAAAAACCATTTGGAACCGTTTAAATAAGTGTTTGTTAAAAGTGTCACCCAGGAAATGTTTGTTTAATCTGTATAATAATTTGAGGATGTATTATTCTCTATAAATTGTGTTCAGGTATAATGCGTTATAAGGGTTAAGTCAGTTTGCGTTCACGCAGGCGCTCTGCTCTGAACAGGATGATAATAACATGAAACAATTTGGCAAGCTTAAGCCAATACAATTATACAATGCCTATGATGATAAATCAAATATTTATGATTAATCCATGTATTGGGTCGAAGTATCATTAAAAACACAAAAATCGTAAGTAGTTTAATAGTTAACATAGAGTACCAATTAAAAAAAAAAAGATAAATTGAGATTTGATTTTTCTGTAAGAGTGTAGGCACAATGAGAGAAATGAAGGCTATATAGTGTATAACATTTGACAGACACGAATGACAAAATGAGAGTGTCATTACATGTGGTTCATATACCTACTGTTGTTAAATACTTGACGCAATCACTCCATGCTTAATTGGGTCGATATACAGGTGAATTTGTTATGTTGCCAAATTCGAAACTACGGAGAATAGCGAACAGTACACGAAGTAGCCTCGGGCCCAATTTAGATGATGTCTTTAATTCATACCTACATTCATTCTATCTTGTTTGAAATTATGCTCAATTTTTTTTCAACGTACATCCGCAGCGCAATTCGTTTACAAAATTACGTTCTAATTTCAAATTTTTATTATCTCTTCGCAATTAAAGACCCTATGGTAAAAGGAAAAAAATATGCACCATTAAAATTATAACGTAGAGTTTCATCCAGGACATAACTTAAGATATTTTGATTTTTGCACCTGGTGAAATTAGAAAATGGACAACGACAGACATTTTTATGTAATATTTTATTCTCTGATGAAACGAATTTTTCCAATAATGGTATGTATAAATTAAAAATAAAACATTTTTGGTCATATATTAGTTCTTTACGAATAACCAAAGAGCATCGAAAAGTGCGTTTTTAATTAACTGTTAGTGCGGGATTACAAGGACAGAATATAGAATATTAAAATTCATGATGGAACGTTTGCAACTTTTAAATATGTCGAAATTTTAAGTAAATTGTTTATACAGCTGGAAGTTATGGCTCTCTGGCTCAAGCTGATTAATTATTCTTTCCACGAGATGGAGTCACAGCTCATAAAAGCCGTAACTTAAAAGTGATGTTGATTCAGCAGTGAGGCAAAAAATTACTTCTTAAATTCAATTTATATTATTACGGCTATGCGGTGGCCAGCGAAATCACCAGATTTTACTCCCTTAGATTTTATCTCTTGGGGTATGTATAAAAATTAATCTACAAATACCCGTATAATGCAATTGATGACTTGAATCAATCGTTAGATAATATTATAATAATGAATGCAGTACAATCCTTGAGACGTCGATTCTAGCTAAGTATCGAAAACAAAGACCATCATTTTGGACTATTAATTAGATAAGATTTAATACGTAGGTAACATAAGAAAAATAAAAAAATATCCATTAAAAATTAACTCTTTTCGTTGAGTTTGTAGTATGTCATTACTTCCCAAAATTCGATCCTTATTAGCAATTATAATATGTTATGTATTATGATACAGTATCTGTTTTTTTTTTTCAAAATCAACGGGTTCGATTCCCAGAAATCTATTCATCGTAATTTTGATTTTTCAAAAATCCAATGATGCTGTTTTACTTTTTATGAAAATCGGACCCGAGATTTCATTAAGCATTTTTCACTATTCCTCATATTTTAGGATTTTGCCATTCAAGTCATCTTAAAAGATGCATCTGTTTATCGACCCAAGACCCAATTAATGATGGGATCATTGCGTAAAGTTGTCGTTAGTGTGCACTTGCGTGTGTGATTCGTGTCTGTCAAATGTTGCTTATAAACGCAAAGTTTGAATCCGTCCTTGCAACTTTGCTGTGAATGATATCGCATATCATTGGACTCATTAGGAAGGAACTAGTTTAAAAACATCGGAATTTCGTAGAAATTGAGTCATTGTATTATCTTTTTCATTGGAAGTATTTACGGCTTGATCTTAATAACGGGTATAAATAACTTTATCATATCATTTTTATAATACGTGGATAATAAGACTTAACTCTCGTAAAAGAATTGTTTGATCGCAGTACTTATGGGTCGAAATATCACCGTACAAAAACATATCGTGAGTACCGGTGTCATAGTAATATGAACACAATTCATGCTGAGTTAATTTCAAAATATCACCAATTATCTGGTATTCCTTTTTAATATTCAGTGAAATAGATCCATTTCCCGGGATTAATAATATCCTAGATTATGACTTATAAAATAACTTCTAAATATGTCAAAAACCATTTAAATCAGATAAGTGGTTTCCATGTTATACGCCTATAAAAGACAGACAGACAAGAATTCCAAAATAATTTTTTTAGCCCTCGTAAATTATAAATGAAATCCGCTTATAAATATAAAAACAAAAAAATATTCGATGCCAAGCTTTGGCTCAGTTTTATTATATTTTAAGCAAACTGCCTCGCTTCGCTTCGGAAAAAGTAAGCCTTACGCTAAGAAATAGTACCCGAATTATTTGATCGCAATGAAAGAAACTTTAAGTATTATGTTATGCTTACTGCAATACATAAGTCAAAATCAGAACAAAAACGGTTAAGTCGTTTCTGAAATTAGCGCAAACAAACACAGAGACAAACAGACAATAATTGTAACAACTATTGTTTTGTGTTCTATTGTGTTGATAAGGGCCCCTAATATTTTTTTTTATATAGTTCATGTAGAGAAGGCGATAAGTTAGAATTTCATTACACAGGGCGGTCCAAAAAGAATATACGTATTTCAAACTGATATATTTATTTAATAAACTGTAAGACATACAACTATGGAACTCTCTAGTTTAGATTACAGGTGTTCAATATGTCCTCCACCAGCGACACGGACGATATCACACCAATACTCAAATTCCTGCCATACTCGACTAAACATGTCCGGTTTCACTGATGTAATGGCAGTACGGATCCGGTTCCTCACTTCATCAAAGTTCTGTGATAGTGGAGGAACATAGACGGTGTGCTTGGTGAAACCCCACAGGAAGAAATCACACGGCGTCAAATCAGGTGACCGTGGAGGCCAGCTGAAAAGTGCTAAATCGTCAGCTCCTTGACGTCCAATCCAACGGTTCGGAAGAGTTTAATTCAGAAACTGACGAACTTGACGACTCCAGTGA
Source organism: Agathymus mariae mariae (assembly GCA_018251895.1). Lineage (NCBI taxonomy): Eukaryota > Metazoa > Arthropoda > Insecta > Lepidoptera > Hesperiidae > Agathymus > Agathymus mariae. The sequence continues at coordinate 57 of DWPT01006997.1, read as the reverse complement.
GGGGGTGCCCCGTCTTGTTGAAAAATGAGGTTGTCCTTGTTCAGCCTCGGAAACAAC
>DWPT01006996.1:0-11080 GCA_018251895.1 Agathymus mariae mariae | reverse complement strand
GAACTGATTTTCAAGCCAACCGTCTCCAGAGCGTGCCGCCAGTCGTCAAGTTTTCTAAGTAACAATGCACTATCCTCCTCTATCAGAACGACGTCGCCTCTCCCTGCAGCGCCGATGTCAAAGCATCCTTAACTAACGGGCTTAAGGCCGATCCCTGGTGTGAATATCACTATAAATAATAATATATTTATAATTAACTTTGTGGAGCACGACCACTATAATTCATTATTTTAAAAAGAATATGTAGGTACGTTACCAATTCTTCGAAAGTTTCAATAAAACCAGGTGATGTGACTATGCAAGAGTTGATCCAAGTACGGAAACAGTTCTAAGAACTATTTCCTAAAATATTTGCAAATATTTTTTGCCCACACTGCTCTACTATGGGTTGCTTAGTGGGTAAATCATATACATCTAAGCTGTAAATCGGAGTATACATTTTAACGTCATATTAAAAAGGAGCTCATACTGCGGCGGTTTGTGTTTATCGTAATGATTGATGGAGTTAAGGAATTTCAGGTACCGTCGGTTCTTGGATCTGGTGACCTGTATCCATCCTAACTACTTGAGCAGTGACATAAGCCGCTGACCGTAGTTGTTATTGTTAAACAGCTCTCGTTATGTCGGAGGCCTTTGAACAGATAAACGCATGACACTAACCCTGCCACCTGTTCGCACTGAAGTAGACAAGAGACCTTTGCCCTATGTTCTCAATTCAATAGTTGCATAATCAAATCAGGTGATTGGAGGTTTAATTAAAACAATCCTACCAAAACACAGAATTTAATAGTGATTAATTTACAATAAGTAGTATATAACGCTTGCAGCATTTAGTTTTTGCACTTCTGTACTCGTATGATACAATGATTATTAAAATATTAAATACGGACTGACCTTCCTTAACTTACTTCAAAAATGCCTTCACTTTATATGTTTCTTTTTTAATCAAATAATTGTTTATATGTTAAATGTTTATAATAATTTTCTGCACCGATTCCAAAATTTTATATTTAACAATCATCAATTTAGATTTGTATCAATTAATTTAGTGGATTTTTTTAAATTATTATACTTGTTTCAACCTTAATTCCTAACGCAAGCTTGAAAACGATAAAACTACAAAACTTTGAATCCAAACCGGTGTCTCCTAAGCGATTTGGACTCTGCTAAACAGGAGAAGAGGTTGGCAAGTGTTCCCTCCTCGAGTGGGAGGTTGCTAAGCTCAGTTAAGTTTCACCAGAAAAAAGCAGATAAACAGCATTCATTTTGACCAGCAATGCATCGTTGATACCTTTCTACTTACCATCTGGTTGCCTTCTAGTCGTTCGGGTTTGTAGTATTGAAAACTGCGTTCAATGTTTACCTTCTTTTTTAATACACCGACCAAACACACACGCACACGCTCACACAGTGCCGCACATTGTCTCTATTGCAGGACATACATAAATAAACGTTGTCTCTCAGACACTGCGCAATAAACCGTCTGAAATAGACGTAGTTGCCAACACACACATAAATAAGACAGAAACAATTATGATCCCAGAACAAACGTTTATACGCCACATTAATTTTGTCCTAACTGAGACTCAAATCCAGGTAGTCCCTTCGTGCATGCGGCAGATTGAACCGCTACGAAATTATAGGAACGTCTCTTTATGTCATCTTTGGTATTACAAGTGATCATTTATTGACACGATTAAGTCATACCGATTTGAACCTTGAATGCTCCCTGTAACGTTACAAATTAAATGAACATATTTCCTAGATGATTAGAGATGTCAGAGTTTGTCCGGGTAACATAGTTAAATAAACATTGTAATTATTTAGTGTTTTGTATAAGAAATCGGGATGATACCAAGAAAGGTAAGTATCGAAGAAAAAGCTCGTATCCTTATAAATAGTATTATATATATTATTACCTTTAATTTCATTTTTATAATTTTGTTGTTTAATCTGTTTTATTATTTAAGGTATGTACTTTTACATTATATAATTTTGGGAGTTCTATGATTTAGTAACAATACAAGTAGGCAAGGAAATCATAATTAACCCCTTATCTAACTGTCCGTATATACCTATTCATTTTTATTTTTGGATTACGTATGTAATACAGTGAACCGCACTGTCTTCGCTTCGAGAAACATAATTCTTACGATAACCAATAATATCCACACGTAATTCATATTTTGGATTATTAAAAATATTTCATGGTTATAAACTCTGAATCCCATTTGAAATTTAAATTCTATTTTCTGTTACTTGCACAATATATTTTAACGATATATTAACGACAAGGACGCCTGGAAACTATAGGGTCGGAATAAATTTAAACTTACTTTGTAATAACTATGTGTTGTTTTAAAAGATGTGCTAAAGAGCTTCTTTCGCCGCTTCTTCTCATCAATGTTAAAGCACCACATATATATACTAGCAAATTCCCTTGCTTTACTTCGGAAAAACTACCTTACCATTGTCATTCAAAACATATATAATAAAAAGGAACTTTATCTGGAATTATGGAAAGGCACCTACCTCATACTCGTTTATAACGTTCTTATTGGTATATTGCAAAGGTATAGTAGTATGTAGTTTTGAAATAATATGTTGTTGAGTTCATTGTTATCGATTTCTGTTTTCAGGGGACCGCGAAGTTTATTGGTCAGGTCAAATTTTACGAAGACAGAGTGGTGTACTTATAACAAAGCAGCGGTGTAATTTCAATTAATTTTGAAGAATAAATCAGAACTGTTACTGATTTATTTGCTTATTACATTCAGTTGAAATATATTATTTGTATATATTATATTTATATATATCATAATATAAACGTGTTCGCGAAGCTTTCTTTATTTTAAATTAAATGTTGAAGGTGATAGAGTAACGGTGTGAAGGTCGATCATTCGCACTGCAGTTCAAATCCTGCACGCACTTTTAATGTCCGAAGTTATAGATATTACCCTTTAAAACCGACACAGACAACACAATCAACTACTTTTTATGTTATTAAAATTGTTAATTTTTTTAACGTATTGTAGGTCACTGTTAACTATAATGCTAGTTGATGGTAAGTGACAATGTAGCCTTAGATGGCAGAGTGCGTTAACTCAAACTCCTGTAATTGAATCAATAAGGTAATCTTGCCTTCGCTTAAGTTATACCTCCAGTAGGACAGTTCGTTCAGTAGATATACAAAGATGAAATGATTTAATTCTTGTGTCGTTTACTCATATAGTATTATGCATTGGAATTTAACTAAAGAATCTCCTCGTAATGTGAAAGATCTCGAGGTAATGATAAAAAAAAACTTACGATAATTGTAATTTTATATTTAAGTAAAATATTTTACAAATCTCTAGTGACAAACATTATGTGAAATGTAAATTTTACTCAAAATAACCACTACTTTTACTAAATGAATTCTTATTTACACAAATAGCGATTTTATTTTCTTGTAAGACTTTATGGACAAGAGGGTATGTAATTGTTCTAAGCTCAGACACAATAAATTTGGATCTTTAGCGTATGGTACAACACTATCGAAGTAAAGTTTTAATACATACTTATGTTTGTTTGTTATTTTCTTTTAAATAAGTAATACAGAAGAGTTTTGTTGTTGAGACATTAGAATGTGTAACTAGCTAATCTGTTAAATTATTTCGCATTTCAATACATTTTTATAAAGTCGACCTTGTAATTATGTAATAAAATTGAAGAAGCTGAATTTCGCTACTTCTAGTTCTTGTATCATCATGAAATTAGGTAAGGGTGTGTATTAAATGTCAATAAACGATATCACTGGGCTGGTCTGTTGGTGGAGCTCAAACGTGTGAGATTAAAGTGTGAATATTTACCTCATCCTAATAACCATAGTGTATAGAGCTTGATACTGCAGCCGCCAACTTCGTCTGAATGAAACTCGCGACGGAAGACTTTCGTTTTCCATACGAGCGGCTCACATGTTCACAGCTTTACATTTTGTTTCCCGCTTTTTCACTTATGACGTCATACGATTCACGAGCGCAATTTTGAACTATATAAACGCTTGATTTCGAACTCGGTCGCGAAAACTTTTTTGGTTCAACATGCATATGGCTACAAATTTCGGCATTTAGTTTTTGTATGATATTTTTAAAGGCTTGTATTATATTATTATAGTTTTGATTTGTTATAACCAAATTTCAGACTTACCAAAAGTTGTGGTTCTTTTGTGGGAAGATGCGTAAAAAATTATAATAAAATCCGTTATAATTCACGGAACTGCTATCTACTGTAAATTAAAAACACATGAAAAGTATTGTTATGAAGATAGATTATTGCAAACTAGATAATTACAGAAAAAACTATTCACATGAGTTTAATATATTATAGCCATAAGTAGTTGTAAGTGCTTTCTGTAACTGTGAGTAATAAAAAAGCTCTTTGGGAGTTTCTAGTTGATTTTTCTTCTGAGACCACTCACGGTAGGAATTTGTTAAAGCGATGACGTAGTTTAACTTAAGAAAAGTGTTTGTTTGAACTATTATCTAATAAAAAAACTCATTCATTTATTCATCTTTCGTTACAATATACTGACCAGGAACGGCCTAGATCGTTCAAATGGTTCAAATTCAAAACCTAGATGGGTCAAAAGTCATTTGAGTGACCACTAGTGGCAAAATTTTATGAGCAATTTCATACTTTACAGGGATTTTATAATAATTAAGAGAGAGAGAGAGAGGCGACCAAGAGATTCATTCATTCAATCAGGGACCTGGTCGAAACCAATATTCAAAGCGGGGTTGCCAGCCTGTCTCTTGGAGAGAGTGCGCAGGAATTGTTCGAAATAACTCTCCCTTCGCCATTCTTCCATTAAACAACCTTATGTAGTGAACTTCCTGGTTGTAAGAACGTTGTGGTTAGCGTCGTCGGTCGTTATGCGTAGTGCGAAGGACTGGAATAGCTTGCCCGCGTTGGTGATCCTGGCAAATTATCACGTGGAAGTCTTCAAGAGTAAGGTGAATAAGCTAATATAAGTTAATGCGTACATTTTAGACTACATTATTTTTGTCAAGCGATAACGTATTTTATGTAAAAAAGGGTGTATTAATACTCTAAAGATTGAGATGAAACGTCACATTTAAAAGCATCGCTGGCCCCAGTAACCTTACTGAATCACAAAGTTGTTTAATGTTACTTGTTCTACGTATTAGCATTTCAATTGCTGTCATATACTACCTATACTATAGCACATTCTTACAACATATTTATTAACGTTTAACGTCAATAGATTTCGACACCATTTGACCTATCACCATGAAAATTCGAACATATTGTATATATTTTTATGGACGCTTTTAAGATAACTATCGATCGCTATTAACTTCTTATTGTATTTAAACACAGAGATTATATTAGCGCTTGTCACTACGAGTAGATAAAGGTGCTGCATATCGCCGTATATACCGCACGGCGTTCAAATGGTTTTCAAGCAAAAAAAAATTGCATAACTAAATTTAACGACTCAAAATGTTTCAAAGAAACTAATGAATTATAAATTAAATTAATGTCTACAAACTTCAGAGAAATATATATATTTTTATTATGACTAAAGTTTTAGACACAAATTCAAAATACCTGGTTTTCAAGGTTTTGATTAAAATGAAAATTACGTGAGTTACCCATTGGAACTTTTAGGCGAAGCGTTAAAGCTCAGCTTATAGGTAAAAGATAATATAGTATAGATAAATATATTAATGAAAAGGACGCCTCAAACTTTTGTAATTACCATGTGTTGTTTTAAAAGACGTGCTGAGGAGTTTCTTTCGCCATTTCTTCTCGTTAATGTTAAATCACCTTTCGAAACGGTAGAAGAAGCACTAAATTACGTACATAAGTGTAATAAGAGTATACCTATATGATTAAATGATTTTGAATTGGAATTTACAACACTCATGTACTTTGTTAAGCTTACTTTATTACACTAAAATTTCCTTTCTGAATCAAATTAAGTTAACTCAACTGATGCGATCATATTACTTTTTTATATTTTAAACTGTACAATAGTCCATAGATTGCAGAATAAAGAGATGGAATGTAGAAAGTAGTCTCAATGCGATAATCGATAATCAACTATCTCTTGTAAGTTGTATTTTCCTCTTAATAAGTATCAATAATTCGTTACTATGTAAAAATCTGTGGTAAACCTAATAAATAAATAGATACGTCTTTTTAACCACCCTTAAATTTAGGTTGTATGTACCTACATATACAATATGTACCTTTGACTCTCGAATACGACTTTGCTTAGATCGTTAACTTCTAAAATTTCAAAATTTTATTATAAATATTGTTCATTTAAAAATGAAATGTTGAATTTTATATTACAATTTTTTTTTCTACGTTTGAAAGCTGGTAGAAGAACACGGTTACTTTCAAGCGTCACTGGCCTTGTGGCTCTTGTTGCAATCTATCAGATGACCAGTGCCGTGCGTGAATTTCTGCTCGGTGTTAAGGAGGCTCAGAACACTCCACTGTGCGTCCTTAGTCTAAACGGAGGTGACGCGTTACGGCCTTCCATTCGATTATAAGAAGCATTTGGCCACTATATTTTATATATTGATTCAATACGATTACCGACTTTGATTATTAAAGAAGGATTGCATTGGATGGGAAACTGATATCGTATAGGACTTTTAGGTTGGTTAGGTGTTATAATTAGAATAATAATAATTAAATATGATTAAATGTTTCCAAAAGTTGGATGATCATAAATTTGTAAACGTTTTTTATTTAAAATGATAACGAGTACTAAGTAAACTTTAAAAACCTTGTAGATAGAAGTAGCAGTACAGATCAAAAATATTTAATACTATAAAAATTCGTCATTCACTTTAATATTTTCGTATTTTACGCAGATGAAATCGTAGTTTTCCCCAGATATTAAAATTTAGGGAAATAAAAAGCTGATATGAAATATATTTTTTGGCTATTTCATTAATTTTTAGATTCGAATATATAATATTCCATAACAGAAGTTGGTTATGAAATATATAATGATGTGAGGCAATTACGAAGTTTAAAATAACTACAGACAACAGAAATATCATGATGTGAATTTTCTTTTATTCTATTTATAAATACAGTACTATCCTCAGTTGGGTAATTTTTTTAAACATAAAAATAAAATAAAAGTACGTAACAGATAAACAATTCTAAATGTATCTTCGATGTCTGTATTACGAGTGTTTTATGAACATATTCATATGTACGAGAATATGAGTGCGAGCACAATCCACCACTTGAGTTGGTTCTATCAACCTTTGTTATACGAACTGAATCTGAGAAGTTATACTCAATTCACGCCCATTGGTCCCCTGAAAATCCTTAATTCATCCTTTTATGACTCGTCGCTTGCATGTTGGGGCATGGACACTTAGATAAATCAGATTAATTTAATTTTAATTGAATCTGTTAAATCAACTAATCTACGACACTTTCGATATTAACTATTAGTGCTTGTCATTAAGTGTCACTCCGCGTAGGCAGTGGGCAGCTTCACCACAATCACGTGGTTTCTTATATGCTCCAGTTGCGATTCTCGTTTTTGTCTTTTGTAGCTCCGTTATGACGCACTCTGACGAGCTTCTTTTCATATACACCGCAATAGTAACAATCATAGTGTCTATCTATATCTCTATATATATTTATATCTATATTAATATCGCTTATTTAGTTTGTAAAACGTATCCAAGAGTATAAACACAATCAAACCTACTCTCTTCGTCAGCCAAAGGAGATGGCCAGACGTAACAGTTAACCGTAGAATATAAGTTACAGGCGGGGATAAGTATCGAGTGTCATTATTTATTTAACAATTACACATTCGACCCATGTTATAAGCAATTTTATATTACGTAATAATTCTCCCAAAATATTGTGATATCTAGGCGGTAATATTTTTTCTGTCAGCAAATGCTATTAATCACTGTAATTTCTTGCACGTTATGCAAGAGTGTGCAAAGTACTCCACACTCAAATCCCTCTGAAGTAGCTTTAGACCAGATTTTCGCAATATTCTCGTTGGGTTGTTTGACTGTAAATTTTATTGGGTCTATAATAAAATTGAATATTTTGTGTAAAAGGTATGTCTATAATAATTTTATTAATATTTTAATAACATAAGACGACGTTTTTTGTAATGATGAAATATTTGTCTTTATATAGAAATAAGATTTTCATAAGATAGACTTTCATTTTAATAAATATGATTACCTATTTTATACTTATACAGAAAATTTAACCCTACTTTTATTCTTAAGTTAATTGAACTTTTTTTTTTAGAAATACACAGAAATAGAAATAGGCAGAATAGAAACTCTTAAAACTTGTTATATCTTCAGAATTTTAAGTACAGCATAAAAGATGTCGTATTTTCATATAAAAACCTTAAATGAATTTGTAAGAGATAATACGAACATATTTATAAAATATTATGATAGGTTTATACAGAATGTGTTGATCACAAAACTACTACCTATTGCATTTGTCGAATCCTACTTCAGCCATAAACTATTATATATATGTAAATATATATATACAAACAGACATATATGCAGTAATGTGTATTGTGAGATCACAGCAAAGGGAAAAAGGCACAGTCGGGACTCGGGTAGGATAGGTATTAAATTATTATTAGGATATTAGATATTATTATTATTAGGATATTAAATAGGTAGGGAAATCCAAAGTTAGACAGCTGACATAGTGAAGGATTTTTGATAGAAGAAAGTAGAATGCAAATTATAAATTAAACGAAGGATATGGTTGTGAGATAACTAAGGTACTGAAACCGCTGTCTAAAATATGGAACATTAGAAGGTTTTAACAGCACGCAATACAAAGCTGACAGAATGTGAGCATTTAGGCGAAGCCGTATACGGAACCACTTTAGTGAAGAACGATATTCAGAAACATGGTTATTTTTTTTAAACCTTATGCAGATATTTTAAAAGTATTCAAATTTATTTACTTGCTCCTCCGTTAAGTCAAGATAGCAAATATCAGCATGGTCAGAGACAGAAAAAAGAAGCGCCTAAGCGAGTTGAATGTTCGTTACGATAGGCCGAATACGGTCCTCCTTGCGATCTCAGCGCTGCAAACAATTTTGTGCTAACTTCAGCAATCTGAAGTAGGCACCGAGTTCGATCTATAGTTATACCCAGGTTTTATATACCTGGTTTTCTATACCAAGAAGTAGAGCGACCTCGTTAAATACTACCGGAGGAAGGATCATGTAATCCACCCAAGACAATAAGCCTTGGCCTGCCTGTAAAAATGAAATTTTATTCAAGATTTACTTAACGATTTGCTAAGGTTTAGAGCCCTCGCTTTAAAGTTGCGATAGTAGTGGATAATTCATCTAACGTTGTTTAAAAATATCTTTACAAATCGTCTGCACATAAATAATAGAGGAAATACATCTTGAAAAATAAAATCGGGGATAGCAAACCACCTTGTACCATACCTGCAGTAGTAACTTTTCAATCCGATAAGAAACTTTTAATTTACACGCTGCCGAAGTCCAAGCAAGTCATTGCGAAACCAATTAATTGCGACCGGAGATATGTTAAAAGCAAGTAAAATTGCAAACAAAGTGTAGAAATCGATACTGTCAAAGGCATTACTAAAATCTAGCAATACTAGCAATATGGCACCGTGACTTTCTGCTTATCCATGCACTCTCGAAAGTCGTCAGTAATTTAAAAAATTGCAGTACTATAATACAATATTATATCATAAGCTTATCAATCGGTGAAGTCGATCAGGGTTTACCATAAACCGAATATACTAGCGTAAAGTATATTATTATGTTCATGGGTTTTACAAGATCACTGTTCAATAATGACATCGACCAACATTTGATTATATTTAATTTTAGGGCAAGCTAAGAGTGAATTTTTCTTTTTACTAAAAAATAATGAATTGTTTTGTTTTGCAATATGAAAGCAGCTAATTGATAATATAGTCTACTAGATGAACATTAGATGCTTATCAATACTACTATATAAATCTGTAGTGTTTATCTGTCTGTATATTCCATTTTTTTGTCGAATTTCATGATAAATATTCATTTTATGACTCACTGATATCAAACATTTTGAAAATTATTGTCTGTCTGTCTATATGTCCCATTATAACTCAAGAACCGCTGGTCTCATATAAAACGGCTTAAGTTGCATAGTTGATCCCAAAGCTACAAGTTACTGCACTTTTGTAACAAAATTGTCGTTTGTCCATAGATTTTCAATAAAATAATTCGATACATCACACTATATGCTATAGTTTTGTGCTAGTTCAAAAGTGAAATTATCTCCTTTTTTGGGCTATAATTCATCAGAGGCGATGGTCCATGGACGGCATTGATCTGTTATCATTGAGTAGCTCATCTACTAGTATTTTAGTAATTGCAACTCATAACCTTTCCACTGCATGACTCAGGTCTGCTCTGACAATAAGAGAGCAGGAGTATCCATCCGGCTATAGTCCATCACGATACTCAAAATGGGTTACTAGACTGGGTTACTTTTAGGAACAGTATAGAAAAAAAACATGTATACAGTAGTTTTGTCACTATATTTCCTTTATTGAAGAAAATAATGATTAATTTCAGATAATAAAACGTCTGAACAAAACATGTGGTACAAGTGCCATTGTTTACGACGCCATAGGCTAAAAAGGTGTAAAAAAATTTACTAATCCCGTTTTGTATTAAATTTATCTAGCAATTTTAATTATGTTATTGATAAGATTCAGCGTTTTACATCCATTTTTTTATTAAACATACAATAGTCTGCTGAATCATCAACGTTAAAATGAATGGCTGATATTTGGATATTACCACCACTAATATATTATTTGGATAGTACCACCTGCACGTACGACGCAGTTTCATTCATTATCCGCACTGCGAAGGATTGGAATAACTTGCCTGCGTCGATGTTTCCGGCTACTTGCAATATGGGAGACTTCAAGAGGAGAGTGAATAGGCTATTATAAGTTAGTGCGTTCAACATCTTAGACTTCATCACCACTTACCATCAGG
>DWPT01006995.1:0-11080 GCA_018251895.1 Agathymus mariae mariae | reverse complement strand
CTGACATAAGATAGCTCGTGGCATATTACCGAATGCTTAATATCACAAATCGTTATTTCAATCTCACAGTGGGTGGAAACACGACCTACTTTAATATTAAACGATTTTTTCTCCTTTACGTGACCTGTATTTTTCCTGTAAATACAATGTTAATGATCTAAAAATGTAATAGTTGTTATGACTCAATTTGCTAGATGAATAACGTGTTTATAGTTTAACTATATGTTGAGTTATCAGTATGTGCTGGTTATTCGCCCTTTGTATACCTGATGTAACTTTTAAACATGTGTTTGTAATTTTATTCGGTGTACAAAAAAAGAGTATTCATATATGTATTTGTTTTCGGATTTAATAAATCAAAAGAATAATTCTGGTACGTTATGCACAGGTTTGTGAATATTGTTTGTATTGTTTGTGAATCGTCTCTGGGCCAGGGTTAGAATACGGTACACGACTGTTGTATTTCAAATTATTGCGTGGTTTAAATAATTATTTCCTTACTTGTCCGTAATGTTCTCATAAGTGTGCAGAATCTGCCGTCAACGTGTTGAACTTTAGCCTTATCGTACTGAGAAGTTCAGCAAAGAGACAAATAATAAGTGATTTTGATTCTATATATAGAACTTATATTTTTTTTTATTATAAATGATATTATTAGGTTAAGAGCAAAGAGTCGTTGACCTAGTTGGTAGTGAACGAGTCTCGATTAGCCCTTTATGACGACCGCTAAATGGACGGTAACTTGGTTGACGTCACATTAAAGCGCCTTGACCCAGTTTTCCGATCTGCATAAAGATTCCATAAAAGAAGATTAATTTAATATCAAACTGTGTTTCTCTACATTTTTATTTATAAATTCGGAAATTTTTTAATTCACTTTAACTATTGCAGAAAAACAAAAAAATTAGATAGAATAAACAGTTCTAATTTATAGTTGATAAATTTTTGTGAAATAGATACTATCCAGTTTTTGAAGTACGACACCGAATGTTACTCAATAGTAACAAAAGCAAAACTACGTTTTTTTTTTACAAAACTAGTATACCTAAGTGTAACATTAGATCTATGAAACAGTATGAAAGTGCGATGCTAATGTTATACGCGTGAGGTCGCGGTATGCAGGACAAGGGCACAAATGGAGCTCACTATCTTTAAATAATATGATTTATTGTTACATTAGGATCACTGATGTAACACTCAGTAGGTATCATCGATAGATGCAGCTGGCATACATGCATCTGTTTAATTTTAGTGAGGATTCCGAGCGGCATTAATTCTAATTATATCTCTCCCTTTTCTATTTACTTACCCATTCCCATGTTTACTTGAAAAGGCGCGTCGGAGCGTGGGTGCATACGGCTTGGTTGTACTAAATTAGGGAGAAGACAGGGATAAAAAATCATGTAACCGTGTAGATTACGGGGAACGAAAGAGATAGGAAACCAAAGTCAATAAATGTGTGGGGAGTAGTGCCGTATCCATTACGTTCATGTTGTACATTACTGGTCATGTCTACTTTCTAGTCTCCGATTAAGTAATTTCTACGTAAGTAGAAAAAGAAGCCGACGTTTACTCTGACACGAAGATTCACATTCTGCTTATAAAGACAAAAAAATCATAACTCCAAATGAAGCATTCCACTTGTTTTTTGTCTGTTGTCCGTTTAAAACAAATAACTAAATCATATAGATAAAAACAGAAGCTTTATTTTATAGAAATAGACTTAAAAGGATTTCATCCTTCGTTCCTTGAGATGGATTTGTTTTTGTATTCCGCTGTAATTCGGGCATGTGTCAGCTCCGGATGCGATACATAAGGATTACGGATGCGCCGGATGGAACCACTTCCCCACGTGGTGTTAGATGTGATGCTTCTCTATTTTGAATTCCCTCACGTTAAGGAGAATAACTGGTATTTCCCAGTCTAATAAATTGAATGCCGTGGGTAAAAAAAAAATATTCGACGTCATTTTTTCGATAAAATTAATTAATCATTAGTCAACGTGTACCTACAATTCCATCCGAGGTTACGTGACGGTGTTAACTTCGTTATACCATAACGAAGTCGATACAAATTTTATTGTAACTGAAAACACCGTGCGATTTTCTTTCCATTTCTGTTTATTGCAGTGTATATCTGGGACATAAAAAGCGAAATAAAATAGTTTTTAAAGTATTTAAATTATTTCGTTTACAAACAACATTAAATAGTTTTCACGTTCGCGTATCACGTGGAAATGGCGATTTCCACCTCGTCGCGATTTCTATTTCAGTCCAATCTTCCCTGCGCACGGAGAAACCGATCGCTCCAGTTGCGCTTGCTCGGCCCACATCTCTTGCTAGAAAGTATTATAGAAAGTAATATTGTGAGCCGATCTCCGCCCACCCGATACAATCACGTGTAGTGTTTTTCTGCATCACTTTTTGCGAACGCAATCGGCATACAATACATGAATGTTAATACATTCCGTTTGATTTTTAACGATAACATTTAAATAAATCGTGTTTATTTAGAGATCATGTCCTGCTTTTGTGCTGGTGTCAATGTCCTGAGCCTATTTATTTAAGTCTCAAGTTTAAGGTCCCTTACTCTTCACCAAGAATTGGATGTTATTTAAGGATTTCTTCTTTAACTTCACATGTCGTCAGTGTTACGAAGATGTGTGACGTCGACAACGTTATTGACACATTAGAAACGTCGAGCTGGCGCGGATTTTTATTATGCCATATACTTTATTTACGCAGAATTAGAAGTCAACTTTCGATCCTGAAAGGAAATCCTGGACCTCTTGGGTAAAACATGAATCCGACAAAACAGAAAAACGTTTAGTCATGGGTCAAATGATAGGAAAAATACCCAGTATAAGATCTGCAACCTGGTGGACTGACATTGGATAGAATGCGACTCCAATTTACACAATTCCATAGGCCCAGCAGAGGACCGCAAAATCTGGGGAGAGCATGAAAGAACTAGTTCTGAGTGACCTGCAGTCATGAGAAAGAACAGCGTTAGTATATTTGACCAGAGTCAATGGCTTATAGATTTGGATGGTAAAATGTTGCTGCTAATGACTTGTTGAATTACCAGTCAAGAGACGTATGGCAAACATTACGCATACTTTCGTAGCCGAATTTCAATGCGTGTGTGTGGCGTAGGCTTGTGCAATAACTGAGTTTGGGCAACTTTCACTAGCAGTGGATTACGCGGTCCGCCTGCGAAATTATTGCGTCGCCTGAGGTCACGGTGAAAGTCTACGTATTGTTCAATCGCTACATGTTACAAATTGTTTATCTAGACGAGGATGCAATACGCAAGTAGGTTCTATAGTCTGTCGTTATTATAGGCTATGGATTTCAAAAGACTTTAGTCTTTGCTTTTGCTATGAGATCCATACGAATCAGAGGCAAGCTCTCTTTTACATTCTCTATTGGTTCGTGTTATTTACGTTTACATTTAGATTTAATTTTAATATTATGACTTTTAAGACCACTCTTATGTATTGAATTGTCTAATTGTGTATTCTTTATAAAATTCTCAGATGTGTCATGTCTGCTAAGTCACACAGGTTCAGATTTCCTCCTTGACCTCATGTACCTTAATTCTGGTCATTCTAAGTGGAAACAAACTCAGCAATAGGACTTAATTATTTTCAATTTTGTGTATACTTATAAGAAAGCAAAACCGACTTAAAGGTCATATTGCATTATACCTTGCGGAGTCGATAATAGCAATAGATTATTTACTTAATTGCAATTTAAGGCTTTAATTCTAAATTCCATTTTTATATTTAATGAAAATTTCGTTTATAAATAATTCCATATTTCTCCGAACAGACGTAGACAAAGTAAATATGATTGTAAAACACAATCACACACTATGGGCCTCATAATGAATTAGGTATAATAACTGTTTAGGATTTGTTTCCGGAGGTTGTAAGGCACAATATTCTTTTGAAAAGTAAACAACAGATAACGTATTCGTATATTGTGAACTACGTCATTATTATAAGTATTGTATATTTTGCGGAACTAATAATTATAATAATTGTTACCAAATTGGTAAGGAAACAACAACGTTTGTATATTATATAACTGTTATTTATTATTTGATCAGAATTAGGGCTTAGAACTGGGAATTCCCGGTACTGGAAAAATATTTCAGAACCAGGACTGAGGCTTCTCGTCCCGGTTATTTCGGTACTTTCGGAACTTTTTTGTTTTAGGTATTTTTAGTTACTAAATTTCTCCTAATTCATAAAGTACCATCAATATTGACATAGTAATTATTCAACATGAAATTAAGGAACTCAAAATTGCGTATAGCATCGCATATCATGGTTTGAGTTCGGGATAAGCTAACCCCACACGCGGTCGGACATTAACATTAGTTTATATTGTCTTGTGGTGGTGGTCACTAGCTAGTTCTTTTTATGATTGTATAATATATGTTTTTTATTAAGTTATTTATGTTTTTTACGTTTTTAACCATAAAAATTTAAAATAAATATTTATTAAAAAAGTTCAAATTACAAATAAAGCACCCTACATGCCTATATAATGCCAAACTCGATTTAGGTCTTTCTGAGCAATACTTTTTGTAAATGGAAAAAAATTTAGTACTATAAAAATTCCCGAAAGCCCCGGGAATACTTAGTTCCACTAAAACTGTCTGATTCTGGAAACCCTAGTAAGAGTTCACATGTCAACGTACAACAGTGTATCACATAGCCATAATGGCTTCCAGTTGAGGTAGTCGAGAGGTAAATCTTAAATTTAATGTATTTTTAAATAAATTCCTGACGGATTTTAATGGCGTGTGAACCCACTAAAATTCGGTAAATACTTGGGTATTTATTATAAATTTTCTAGGGAAATGTTAAAAATAATTTTTAATTTCTATAAATTATTAATATGATAAATGTTTTGAATAAGAAATAACATAATACAAATCACATTCAATGAAATTGTAATATGTACTTACGTCATGGTTCGCTCATATTAATTAAAGGTCCCGTTTTAATGTCTATCTTTTTCCCACGAGTTCATGTTATATGGAATTAATTGATATCCATTAGATAACATCTGAAATGTTTATAGTCGCTCGCGCATTTCTACATTTTTTTTCGCACCTTATATGTATTTTCATGGCATTTCTTCGTCCCATAATATTAGAACAAGTTGTACAACTTGTAAATAGATTTATGATAAATCTGATAGAGTCCTCTCCCGAACCGGTCTCGCTAGACTGAAAAACGTTTATAAATGCCTACGGGTACAATCATCATGTTCATACTTCGCCAAATTGAGAGTATAGTCAGTCTCAGTGTCTATTTAAAAGGAATGAAAAACTCGAATCGCGTGAGAGGAAAAACGAGTTATTATTAGTCTGTTGAGAATCGCGAGCTTGCTTGAGCTCTGATGCTATCATAAATAATGTGGCGTCGCGGTGAGTGGGGGAGGCAGGGGGGGACTTAAGAGTCAAGGCCGCACGCTGCCCCCGGTCGACGCTCGCGCCCCACTTGTCGCTCATCTATTCGTCTCGCTCGCACACCCGACCCGGTCCGACGACGGCCGAGCTGCCACGAACTAGACCTTCTATGCGCGAGCGCAACAGGAACAGCTGAGACGTAATAGCATAACACAGTGACTCGGTCATTCGTGCATTCAACTTTTGATTGCCTTTTGATTTTATTATAAGTATAACTTATTTAACATGTATTACAATAACATTTAATACATTCATTCATTTAAATTCCATTAACGGAAACAATTGTGTATCATTTGAACTTAAGTTAGTAACTTCCTTTTAGTAAGTCAGATTATGTAAAAAATGCAAACTTATGAAGAAATCATTGAATCTATAAGTATAATCGCATCCATTCTCAGCTATTGATAAAATTCATTCCTCCAGTGAGCCAGTATGTCTGTCACTAACGTGACCCCGCGTCTGGTGATCCAAACCAGTTAAACCATCTCGGACACTTTCACCGACGCTCGGGCGTTGCGTCACTAACCCACAAAATGTTATTTAATGCCTCCAGTCAATTATGCACAAATCGAATGTTAACGACCTTGTTGGATAGGTAATCTATGTTCCTTGAATATAAGTCACTTTTATTACAAGTAAACGTTCAGTAACGTTTAGTGTAAAAAAATAATTAATAAAGAAGACTGACCATCAACTTATATTTGTCGTTACTTGGCTGAGCAGGCAGGATTGACTGGATGGGCCGCTTGATAGATTGTTGGAAGATATACAAGAAACGAAGCTCAGGGAATTAAATTAATTATCAGTAGTGTTATTTGCTTAAATATCCCCACAAGTGATGCTATAAGCGAAATGTAATTTACGATAAGTGGGTAATCGATAAACCGGGGTCAGGATATTGCAAATAAATAATATTTATTTAACGTTTCTAGGCTTGAGTTTAAAAATAGCTAAAGTTGTACCCTTGGTTAACAGCACAATTTCTTTCTGTGCATCCCAGAATGATGAAACTTAACTTGGCCTCGTTAGCACTGGAGTTTTGTAAACATAGTTTACCTCCATATTCTTAGCGTTTATGGAACAAAAGTGGAATGGAAAGGAAATGCTCTGTCATTGCTCTTTTGGAGCCGTTAGATATGATCTATTAAAATAGTATCTTAATAATACAGTTTTAAGTAACAATGCTCGAAAAGTTATACATTTAGTTCTATATAGAACAAATAATCTTTTCCGGTTTTGTAACCTCATCTAACCAAAGATAGAGATTGCATGCAATGTTCTCACAGATATTGACACCACTTTTTGAAGTTCGTTCACCGTTTTGTTGTACTGGTCGGTATATATTATTATATCTACCATGTGTTTTAAAGTTATGTAGTAGATGAAATGAGCCATAAATTTGGATGTTTTTCCCGTAATGCATTTTTTTTAACAAAACCTGTCGTTACTTTGAACTAGTTGTATATGTCGCGGGTTAAAATTGGTTAGAATCGCCATTGTATATTTTATCAATCTAAGCTTAATTAACTCTAGCTGTAGAGAAAAATGCTTACTAGTGTAAAGATTTACACTTCGCGTGCGTCATTTTAAATGTTAGCCTTTTTCCAAGTTGCGTCCCGCGTTCGTGTACTTGCTAGTATTTATGCGGCCTATGAATATTCTTTTTTATAAGATAATATATATATTATCAGTGACGATATCTTATTTCATTGAATTATTTGGTGGCAAAATGTATGTTTGAATGTTTGTGACCGCAGAATCCGAGCACGGAGTAGAATTCGGTCTTTCTTGAAACTAGTTTTTTGGCTTGCCATTTTGGCCGGTTGTGCAATGTAGGCAGTCGCTCCGGCCGACGACCCGCGGCCTCTTAATAGCCACAATAAAATGTAAATAGCATTAATGAATAGAGATCATAATCTCGTGCAATTAGTTCATGTGTTAATAAGTTAAGTAGCGTGAATCCATAACTTATGGAAAGGTTACTTGTAAATGCGATAACATTTTTTCCGACGATTGTAAGGCAATCAATATGAATATACAGTACCATCAGAATGGGTCAGGCATTGTTGTTGAATGTTTATTGAACCAAGATTCAAGGAACCTTGTTGCTTCTTGAATACAGTGACACTAATAATATTGAAAGTCTCATGTTACTTTTTAAGGAGATTCGATTGCTTGATTGACGTTTGCCGATTAAATTTCCATCGCGCACCGCTCACGTGGCTCCCTTCTTATTGAATACAAAAAGTGTGCGCACGTCTCATCAGTATGCGGACGACCGTTCTAACCGCCTTTTGTTTGGGCAGGAAACGTTCACAGTATCACCGAAAATTACTCGATCGTAACGAAAACAACTTTTCGTTGAAGGAACACGGCTCCGATTGTAAAGATGTGAAATAAACGAACTGCAAGCGACCGATGACTTGACAAATGGTTTATGAAATGTATGCAAATTTTGTAGCATCCGATTTTAGATGTTTTCGAGTTCTCGACACCCGGCGCCCCTGGCCCACCCGACTCGTATTCATTTATTGCGCGTTGCATTTAGCCGATGCATACTACGATCGTATCTGTTCACCTTTCCGAACCTCAAAATAAAAATGGCGAGTCATTTGTAGCTTTATCTTTTAACCAATCTCGAACGGTGTCGTAAATTGATTTTTGTAAGATCGTCCACTATATTTTTGTATCACAAATTTGGTTGATGCGCCATAAACGCAGAAAATGATAAACTTACTTGAATTAATTTTTTATTGGTGATTATCTAATTTTGTATAATTTACCCCGTCCGAATAATTTTTACATTTTTCAATATATTTACGTTACCTACCCAATTATTACGTTTGATTTTATTACAATAGCTTACATACCTCTACCTGATTCGAATTCAGAGATTCAATTTTACTTATAAATACACAGTTTCTTTAGCCGAAAAGGTTGTGCAGGTCTTCGATATTTTCAAATTTACTATAACCGTCATCGGCAAGTTTATATTGTATCGATTGTAAGTAAAATACGCTAATGCTAAAATTTTATTGATTATTTAGTGATACAGAGCTTCAATCACGGAGCAGAAAGTAACCATGTGTGTGACCATGTGTCAATTGACTTTGGAATCCATATATTCATAGGTACCGTATACAAAGCAATAAGCCACCATATACCAAGTCGGCTCGACAAGTACACGCCTTAACCCATATTTGTTCACAAAGAGAAACTCTTCCAATCTCGAATGTCATGTTATATTTATTTATTTAAAATTTTGCACCATACATACATCGACAGTAAAGTTACAAGGCGAATTTAATGTTAAAAGCATTCTTTGCCAGTCAACCTTCGGAAAGTCAGAAAAAAATATATCATTCTTTCAGAAATATCTGTTATTGTTTGCATAATTGTTTCAGGTCGCGAGGAGCTCTCACCGGCGTCTAGTGTGAATGGCTGCAGGTCAGACAATGAAGCGCGAAGACAAAAGAAGGGTCCGGCACCCCGTCAGCAGGAGGAACTCTGTCTTGTCTGCGGCGACCGGGCATCTGGATATCATTACAATGCGCTCACGTGTGAAGGGTGTAAAGGTAAACACAGTTATCAAGTTTTGTTAGGTTAACCAGTACTTTATGGTATAGTAGTCTTCAATTACGAGGAAAGATAATTGCCCGGCAGTGAGCTGCGAAAGAACTGAAGCCAATCTGGCAATTTTAACTTAACGATGACAACTGAGTAGGGAGGAGTAGATTTTATTTACATATCAAAAATGTATAATCAGTGGAAGCCCTAAAAGTACAAAAAAAATATAATTAACAATATCGTTAAAAAATAAGATCTATTACGGAGATAACCATTTATCTCCGTTAAATGTTCTACGGCGTCAATAGTCTTGTGGCAAGATTATAAATTTAACATCTGATAATGTCGGCGCTAAGTGTGTTAACATTGTGCAATATGTTTTATGGCAATAATTTCGTAAAGGGCAAAGTGGTCACACTGTACAAAAAGAGAAGTGTAAGACATCATTTGTTATTTTTTCAAGGCATGTTACTCGTGTCTAATTTGCTTTACGCTGTATTTTATCAGGTAATGACTTTTTGCAACTGTTAAATGTTTATTTAATCTATATAAATAAAACTCAACTGCCGCATGTACCAAAGATCAACACTTGAGATCGACTTGAGAGATATGGCTGATTTTCTATGTAGAGTTCATAATTATTGTCAGGACAAGGTTTGTATATATTAGATTTTTTGAAAAAGCCACTGAAAAAGAGATACTATACATTCTTCTTGTTGAACTTTCAGAGAGGTAAGGTAGACCACTGTATATTATAAAATAAATATACATGCCATTTTTTGGTAAACGTAATCATTTACTCTATTATCGATTGCACACATGTTAGCTAAGGCGGGTCGCTAATATAGTAACATTTGGTTTTAAAATTAGTTTTCCCTTTTCGCGAATAAAGGTTCTAATCCTGAACGGATTAACTAATTTTTCCAATGTAATGTAGGTTTAGAAATTTATGTTTATATTACTTGTTTCATATGGAAACGCTTGAAAGTTGGCCATAGTGTCATGTAACGTAACACCTGCCAATTATTTGGCCGGTACGGTGGCCTTAATCCCTAGGAACCATAATGATGATATTTTCGCATGTCAGTTTCAGATGACTGTCTCTTATCGATTAAAGAATGAGTACATATGCAAATGCCACGTTGTTATGCCATTTAATAAGGTTGTTTACTAGAGCATCACAAACGATCGAACAGTTTATGCTAATGAAACTACAATTGTCGCTAAGCTGCGTACAACGTGGCCTGCGTTGTAAGCCAATTCGATCCTGAATTGGTGCTTTGTGGCGCCCTGCGCGTGCACATTGTGCCCGAGACGAGACGTCACAATACCGTCTGCTACGCGTCTGCTCCTTGATTCGGGCATCGGTTAACCTTCAACTAACACGTGGCCATATTGACTGCAATCATTGTACAATCGGTAAGCCGACTGCGAGCGAAACAATGACTGATTCTACTCACTGAGTCGAAATAAATGCGTTTTAGACTTTGGTTTTAGACGATGTATGATAGATCACAATGCAAAATCACTATACTTGTGTAGTTTTGCAAAGTTCTTTTGTTTGATAAGCGAGCGAGGGAAACAAAAGCATCTACTTCACGTCTGTTTCTCGATACTTCCTAATCGCTATCGTCTATCGGGTATCACTTAACCTTCATACTACATGCTTCAGGTTATTGTATTAGCGATAAAGTGACATAGTCTGCGAAGAAGTCACTTTATACCTGATTTTAACGTTAGGGTTAATTATGATTATGTCATGAATAACTCGTGAATGAATATCGCACGACTGATTGAACTATGTTATCTATTTTGCGAAGTTTAGCAAGTTACAAGAGATGAATCTCTTTTGTCCATGCCAGATAAATGTAAATATAGTCTGCCACAAACAATAACGACGGTAAAAATTCCGATACTCTTAGCGCTGTCAATGCCCTACGTCTTTCAAGCAACCTTTGCTGCCTAGTTAGGCATTGAGTGACTCTTTGTAGGTTTACACAGCCGGCGTATAAATTCATCTTTGTTC
>DWPT01006994.1:0-11081 GCA_018251895.1 Agathymus mariae mariae | reverse complement strand
TTTAACAATTCATTTAAGATAGTTAAAATTGATACATCTTTTAGCAACATCGACTTTACAATAATAATTGTTAAATGTAATCTGTGAAATTAATGACAAAACCGTTTACACGAAGAAATGAGGCTGAGTTGTCCAAATCAAATTTACAAAATGTTTTATTCGGTTTGAAGGAAAACAATTTTTCTCTGAACAGTTGTTATAATTAAAGTCTGAACACTTTTGGTTTTGTTGAATATTATATTTACAGTCGACTTTGTACTCGTCATCGTTGATCTATGCCATTAAGTTTAAGCTTAGTTAAATATAAATTAAAACCTGTTGTTTCAAATTTATGAATGCTTGAAAAGATAGCAGACAGATCCGGCCGATATTAAAAAATGTATCTTATCAGCAAGTGACTAGTAGGAATATTGTTTTTTTTTTTAATTATCAAAGAAAACCTTAAAAGGGGTACCAGATTTTTATAAAAATATTTCGTTCTTATCATATTTTAAAACATATACATTACTAAAATTATAATATTTATTAAGTTTTTAAATAAAATATAGTAGAGGTGAAGTTTTTCTTTCCAAAAAAAAAATGATGTCAGTAACGCCACGTCCATTGTTAAACATATTGCGTATAGGTCAGGGAAGGTTGAAACAACTTCTTTTTCTATCGGTATCTCTGGTAATAATTGTTTGTGAAGGATGATGAATAAAAAAAAAAAGAAAAAATAAAACACCAGCGGAATTTAAAAGCTATAAATCGAATCGTCAGTTTCATTGCCGAAATGAAGCGAAAACGAAATAAACTATTCTACTAGACCCCGTAAATACCCACCTCTAAAATATTGTAGCAAAAAGTTTGTGGTAACAATAAAGTAGAAACGTAAAATATTTATGACTGAGAATTTTGCTTTACCCAACTGCAGGTAAAGAACAAACAATGTTTACAATTTTCATACGACATAATTTTATACACTTACTAAAGGAGGCTTTGTCACCAATTAACTACTAATTTTTTAAGTAGCAGATAAATAATCATATTTTTTTTGTACGTGATAAATATAGCAAATACCATGCGGTGGGATTTTATTCAATTTTTTACTCATAAGTAGTTAAAAAATGGACAGGAGATACATTTTAAAGTATAATTTCAGATAGTAATATTAGATCATAATCAATAAGTATTTTTACATCTGCATATTGAAATATTATGGTGGTTAACAGCACGTAACGCAATGTGGAGCTTCACAGCTCGGGTCTCTCCTCGAACTTTCTGAGACCTGAAGAGTACCCAATCCCGCTACGCTAGTGCAGATTGATGACAGTTAGTGACTAACTTAAGTAACGCAAGTCAAGCATTCCGCCATCCCGAAGACCTCCTAGCTACTATTTAATGATTAAATTTTGCCACTAGTACTCTCCGATGAAAGTATCGACCGCACCAGTGAATGCTTAATTCAGACATCACTTTATTTAATTACAGTCATGACTGCTTCACGACGAAAGTTACATACACGCAAACAAAAAGCACAATAAACTTTACTATCATCAAAATTGCAGCGGACTCGATTCTGTACTTCAAAAATGTTTGGTAATTTTAATTTAGGTAGATAGATATACTTTTTGTTGATACAGAAGACAATATATGTTTTTTTGTGTTCTATTTGCTTGTATGACTATGTGTCACGCTACAACCAGTGAACTGATTTGGAAGGCACTTGGCATATAAATATCCGATATATAATAGGCAATCCGATAGATAATAAAAGTCAATACATACATTTTATTAAGAGGCCGCTAAATAAAATTTTGTCTGTCTTTGTTTAGCTATAATAATAATAATATATTAATATATATTATAATATATACGTCTGTAATTTATACAAGTAAATAAAAAATCTAAAACAATGCGGCTGTTGTTTGTAAATGTAAGGCATAGATTTTATGAAGCGATTCCAAGGCGGTTACTAGTCGTATAATAATGTGTAAATGTGACATCTAATTACAAATTTGATTGATTTGTTTCTATCTGTCAATCTTTTATTTATAATATTTACAGTGTACATCCATAATTAAGCAATAAGTGATTGAGCACTAAGAAGTGATTTTGTAAAGCGAATGGTTTGAATAGTGAATCATAGATATAGCATTATGATTTAAATATAGCGAAGTTTTCACTTAAACGGTTCGTGCCCCGAGTTATTATTGATTTTAATAACAAACGCTTTACAACTAACACTAGTTGTATTTATAGTACTAGTTTACTATCGATTTAACTGTCAAAGTGTTTGTTTTCTTAAAAACAAATTATAGGGGAACCCAGAAAGTTCCGCGAAAAACGTTTTTACGTTTATTTTACAAGAGTAAATAAAACAAATTTTTCAATTTAAAATTTCCTCTCCTATTTTATTACGATCCAATCTGAAATATCGTCCCACGATGAAAATTGGTTTTGTGTCGGACATTTTCACGCGATGATTTTTTCATCTTCAGATGTAGCCTGAGACTTGAAATCGCATCATATATATTTAATGCTATTTAGGTATAAATGACCTTTTAGTATCACCGTGTACCACTAGTATAACGAATTATCGAACTGGTCACACTTTGTTGATTGTCATTTGTGTAGTTTGTTACATGCCACATGGTTATACTATCAAACGATTGACAGAAGTGTTCATTACTAATGAGTTATACGCGACCAAACACGGGATTCTGAGTGCCAATGTCCCACGATTCAGGCCTTCAAAGACTTTTAGGTTACCTTCTTTATAGCCATAATGTGATGTTTATTTTTATTCCCTTAAAAAAATGCTGAAAGGTTACATTTCTCACATAAATTATATTAAATGTGATTAATAAGAGATTATAAAATATTTCAATGTGCTTGGAATATTGATGCCATTACAAGGGCACAAGCGATTCGATAAACATTTTATGTAAAAGGTACATGTTATGCAAACAATATATTAATCCTCCACTAACTGTTAATTTTATTTGATCCTGAACCCTTGAACTCTATCCTCGTCACGTATTTCAATATTTTAGTTGTTAGAGGTTTGTTTAATTTCTGTAGATCAAGAGTGGGCAATGGTTTGAATAATAATTAATAAAATATATATAATTGAGGTCAAAGTTGTATTTTCATGATATAATATAGCTTTTACCTACGAAATGAATATTGTATATGTATGAGAAATATAATTATTTGAAATTCATTTAAATATTGAATTATAACGAACACTGCCTATTAATAACTTTATACATAGGTACTTTGAATACTTAATTTCTAAATTATTTTGGCAACACTGACGGCAATCGGTTGTGTAAGAGACTTTACGATAAGATACATATAAAACACAAAATTAAATCAATAATAAATGGAAAAGGCAAATTTAATCGCAAAAAAATGCAGACCTTATAGACAATATTATTAGCGAGGTCGAAATTGGGAAATTTCAAATTATGTCATGATACGGCTAGAAGTCAATAACACTATTTTTATATTAGTTTCACTATCATGTGCAACTTAGTTCGGGTAAAACCTAGCATGTCGCTAATCGATATGTGGTAAAATTAATAATATGACATCGGTCATTCACCTCATATTCTTCGTGACTCCGGTCGCTTTTCAGTGCCGACACACGGATAAAATATTAATAATACCATTCCTAGTACCTAATAGATGAATAGTTGCCGGTATGACTAGACGATGAAGGACCTTTATGTGACAAGCTTGAAAATGACTTCTAGACATCATGTAATAGAATCTATCGTGGAAAAGGTATGACATCAGACATTGTTAATGAAGCTATTCAAATATAAATCCGTACCTGAGGTACATCATCATGAAATAAGTCTGCTAGCTAGAACATTTCAAGGATTCTGTACATCCGTTCTAAAGCTTATATCCGTTCTAAAGTATCACAGATGCGATCGAAGCACGAAAATTAGATAATAAAAAAATTTAAGTCAATTCCTACTTAGGTAATTTTTTTATTGGTTGATTTTTATTTGTTACGAAACAAATCACTTTTTGCGTCGTGATAATGTTTACCACTTAATTTTTCAACACAATCATAGATGGTGCAGAAGCTTTATGATTCAACTTTTAATTTACGTGTCTTTAATATAAAAATAAAATTTAACTAATTAATTAATATTGAAGAAAAATATATATTAACAACAAGTGTCATCCACTATAAGTAAAAAAAATGTATTTCATCAGTATTCAATCATTTATCCATCCACTGGATTTATAGTTATCACAGAGCACGATATCTGAGTGCTGAAGTGTAATGAGTATAATTATTTACAAAGTACTCCAGTTGCCTAGTCGTAGACAGGTCTAGGCACTATTTTAATATATCACAGACAGATTAGTAGATGTACTACGAGGTTCATTGGAGATTATAATTATTTTTTCAAATATTTTTAACAGTTGCTTAGCTGCCTAATGACATTGATTATATCAACTCATTTTGCTTTTTGACAAACTTTGATAACTTATAATCGTTAAGGCAAACGTTTTGTATAACTAAAATAGGTTTACTGATACTCAAAATACATATTCACATGACTATCAGTATGTGACTGTTATATCTCGTAATCTGTTGATGAAAATATAAAACTATTTTTCATTAAAAAGAACATTTAATAAGTAGTATATAATTTTGATTTCGGCGGTGTTACAGCCATATTAAATCAATTTCCAGAAGCGAATTACTTAATATTACTGATTAGGTGTAATCAATACATGTAATTTCACTAATGTGTGGAAGATTTGATGACTGACAGACTGGAGATATACCTTTGCGGAATAAATGATTAATTACCTTATACACAACCGATACTTGTCACGTCTGCAATATAGAGGAAATCTTTGAGTCTTATCTTTGATTCATGAATGAGAAAATGTATATCTGGATGAATTCACAGATTCGAAAGCTGAATAATTTAGAGCAATAGATTTAGTGGTGATATCATGGGACGGTAAGGTTTTTGTATTAAAGTCAATCGTGTCCGACCGAGTTAAACTTTTTGTAGAATTTTGTGCTCGAGTTGAATGTTTTGGAGAACAGTTAATCCTGTCGATACCGGTTGTTAAAACGTCCCAGTCAATAAATAGCCATATTGCAAGCGACCCTGCCTGCCCAGAGAGGGATTCCGGGTTAAACTCTCTGGACAGATATGTATGTGATAGATAAATGTTTGCTCTCTGATCGTGGGTGTTTGTGATGTTATATTTTTGTACGTCCATGCCACACACAACACAGGCAATCCTAGTGCGGAGGTGTCAGTGTGTGAATGTTTATTTTTATATGAAGATATACTTCTGATGTGAGATTGTTCCATTTTAAGTAGATACGTCTATTTTGATTTCTCAAAATTAAAGCAATAGTTAAACTAAGTAGTCAAATAATTCTGCTAATTTAGAAAAGTTCTTACAAAGTATGATCGTAGTAGGCCCAATTAGTAATCGAATAATGAGAACCCAAGAGTATATCTGTTAATATTTATTTATTTACCGGTAAATATATGACTATTTTATTGTCATAAGCATGGTATTTTTTTGAAGTATTTATTTCGTTAGCATAAAGTACTCAAACCAATACGAACAACAGTTCGTTTTTCTTAAAACGCTACTAATAATGTGATTTTACTGCAGAAACTCGAGATGATTAAAATAGGGAAATACGCTTTCTAATTTTCAACATCAACCGTAGAAAATTGTTAGTTAATTTTCAGTTAAATTATGTAAATTGTCTCTGCAAGCTAGTAATTAATTTTGGGACGTATTCGAGACTTGCTTTGGAAATTACCATAAGACGGCAAAAGGCTTTGGAATAAAGTACAAGTAAGATAATTTACGTTTGATTTCTAATCATTAGTAGTTGGTAAAGTTTTGGTGTCGATTCTGTAACTAGCCATTGATCTTAATTTAGTTAGTGAAGTTTGAGTAAAACTTTGTTCGAATGTGATCCCATTTCGTTTACTTAACGGTTCGTGCCTAGACAGTTTGATATTTAAATTCTTATTATTTAAAATCATTTCTTCTTTTTAATTAGGGTGTTCTTTGTTAAACTATATTGTAATGATTTTACGAGCGTTACGTATATCTTATCGTGAAATTACTTTTGAATTGATCGTTAAATAATAAAATTAATAAATACTTTGATGTTAATATATAATTAAAGCGTTAAATATACTACACTTTTTGCCATTTATTTCTAACAAGCGACCTGTTTTGACTTCTTTGGGGTTCATAAATTAATTGTATATCTTTCAAATGGTAGAAAAAATTCTCAAAAACGTTCCGGAGATTACTTTCCACATATACACAAACTCACAAAACAGTTATTCTCTCTTTGTAATATTATTATAGATATACCTACAGTAGGTGTCTACATTGAAGTCTACAAATCGATAGATTCACTTGTAGTCGTAAAATATTTATCGATTCGCTTTTTATAAACGCGATAAATATATAACTTGCCGAAATGATAACATATCTATATTAACAACAGATAATAACTTGGTGGATAGATATGACGAATACCAAAAATGTAAAAGAATATCTCTTGAATTTAATTTCAATATATGGAATTATCCATTTAAATTTAGATTTATTTATTCGTTCAATTTGAAACGATTTATACGGATCTTAATAACTAATATCAAACTGTTGCTTCACTGTTTACGCATGGCTGGTTCCTTATTAAATTCTTGAGAAAAATGATATTGTATATTTAGGTGGTTATGAAAATTTTCAGTTGACAAAATAGTACGAATATTATACCGTTGATATTGTATGTATGAGTAAACAAAACGTAACTATATTTTTTCTCTGTATAAGTACTGAATTCCTTATATTATTGTTACTGATGAGTTATTAGATGCGCAAAGCAGTGGACGAGTTTCATCTTGTAATAGAGAAGGGTAAGAGTGACCTTCAACACGCTGCTCCAGTGTAGATTGGTGGACGATTTAATTCTTATGTCGTTCGGCGGTTATCGACATAGGTTAACCACGTCTATTTAACGGTTACAATCGGATTTGACGGCTTAAACTTACTCCGAAGCACGAAAAAGTAAAAAAAAATATTTATCACTAGCCGTCTCTCATCTAATTATCGATCGTATACGAAATTGCTTAATTCTGTACTTTACTTATAATTTACACGTGCCATGACGTAAAAGCTTATATCGTGTAAGCCCAAAACTGGTATATTTTATAGAACCACTTCGGTGCTATGCACTAGATTATGATGCGGTTTTACAATAATTTAGAAAGTGTCTCCTCTGGGAACTATAGGTTCATATTAAATTAACGTCGTCATCAAAAGATACCTACATTCAATTAATCACAATTGCAGCTATAATTTAAAAAACAGATTTGTTGGCGATAATCCATATATCGAAAATTGAAACTCGTTTCAGTTCCACTCCTATTTTGCTTACCGAATCGAGCACTTCTCATTAAACAACCTTAAATTCTCTGAAAATTATCGGACATTCGTCATTGAGAGCCAATTTAATACACATAAACTGTTAGCTGCTTGAATATAGGTATGAGAGTTTTTGATTTTTCTCCTTTTAAAAGTAATTCCATAGATGGGAGGTTATTATTTCACTTTCAGTAAATACATACAATTAAGTTCTGTTATTGTTTTGCGAATTCATCACTCATGAAATAAAATTTGGGGCTTCACATTATATTCACTAAAACCAGTTTCCGATGATATGCATCCTTCCAATATTCTGTGATTTCATGTTGACTTACTCTTGCCTATCCCGCGTAGAATGTACTAAATGAAATAATTTAAGCACAGATACATAGAATGGATAATTTTATAACATTTTTGTGTCTTAACGTATTTAGGAGGTCAGTGGCGTACAACTATTACATTTACATTACAATTATTACATAATTTTTTGTTCTTTGAATATTAAGCTTTTGGGAGATTCCATCTTAAAATCCTTTTTATATGTAATTTTATCAGTTCACATTGGATAATCATCTAATTATATCATAGTCATATTATTATCGGTTTTTATTTTATTGAATCAATAGAACAAGAGATGTAAATAATCGTTTATTGGAAGCATTTTATTTTTTTTCTCCAGCTAGTAATTATTAGAGTTGAGAGTAGGATGTTAATTAATTACATGGCTGGCTCATGCTATCTATTTCATGATTTGATTAAAACTATCTATCTATTGAACACATCCCTCATACACACATTTTATTTTTAACCAAGTTTATATTAGTGATTAGTTTTACAAGTATGGAGGTGACTTAATCACAATAGGCGTAGAGACCACCAATGATTGAACTTACCCTTTGTGGACTATCTCGAATCGAAACGTAAAAAGAGGTTTATTGTGTT
Organism: Agathymus mariae mariae; assembly: GCA_018251895.1. Classification (NCBI taxonomy): domain Eukaryota; kingdom Metazoa; phylum Arthropoda; class Insecta; order Lepidoptera; family Hesperiidae; genus Agathymus; species Agathymus mariae. The sequence goes on along the minus strand of DWPT01006994.1, from coordinate 2,705 downwards.
GGTCTTTAAACGATTCCAACACAACGTAAGACGGCAATAACTTCCACAAGAAATGATTCTTGAATGTAAGTTTTTGTGATTTGTATAAGTTCTTTAAACATTACAAATACTACATAATAGCAGTAGTTATATTGTATTCATGATATTATGTTATTAGTGACTACATATTATAATATCACTCGTAAGTTTTACACGTGCTCAATCACACGGGAGTCGAGAATGTCAAACGACGCTTGAGATCAATTTGCTGTTACGTTAAGTACTGCTTAGAAGCTATTGCTTTCGATTGATGAACACTAGAGGCCACTCTGTCAAGTGCTTTCTCAGATAATTTCCAAGAGACTGCTTAGCACAGCACTTAAAATTTTACGAAGAAAACTTTACAATCGAATGTTGTTGTAGGTGATTATTGGAAGCGGTCGTTGTTTTTAATTTAATGTTGTTTATTTATTTCAGTGTCAGTGATGAGTGACGTGATGACGCATGGATGACTCATGGATGACGCATGGTACTCAGCTCGATAAAGTACGAGCGATATGCACTGTATTTAGTACCATTCGGCTATTCTAATTCCTTAAGCCTTAGTTTTCGAGATGATTGGTGTACTTAATGGTGAAACACCCACTAATAAATAATACACAGTGAAAAATTCTTCAGTATTCATTTGAGAACAAAACATTTATTACTAACAATGAATCCTATGACATAGAGCGGACTGAAATAAGCATCAACGGCTTTTTTTTTTGTAAATCCTATAACGTTTGTCACCACAATAGTTTTCTTTATCTTGGGCAGGCAATAAAATATAAGCCGTCTGAGTCACACTCAAAACGCTTAGGTTCCCGATGTCAGTCTGGACTACATGATGACAGTCAGGACTGAGACTACCCTCATACCAAAATCTTACTCGATTATAAAATGAAAGGTGTACCACCATGTTTATGACGGAAACATTAAACATATAACGGTACTATACTACCTACAAGTATGGTAGAATATGAAAAGCACTCGTAATTTAGGATTTATTTAGTCTAAGACAAGACGTGAAAGTTGGCTAGACATTGAAGCAAACTGAATGTGTATTGTCAGTGTCGCCATTATCTTAGAAGTACGTTGGCCGTCATTTGGTTTCAATCTGGACAAGTGCCAACTCTGTCCAGCGTGGATGCCAATAACACCTAATAATAAGGTCGGAGTCCACTGTCATGATGTCTACGAAACGTTGGACGCTAGAAGTGTTAAAATTGTACATTGTACGTGAATTTTGATTAATTAATTAATTGCAATTTGAAAATGTGCACTACACCTGTTAAATAACTTGAGCATTTCAGCGTAGGTATGAAGACTGCAAAATTTCTGCACCTAACATTGTAGCAACAGTTTACTGTAGGTGTCAATATATGAACTCCATTTTATTCTATGTTACTACAAATTTATGAACTTTCTGGTTTTAATGGATTACAACTTTTAATCGTGGAATACTATTTGTCAAATTTTAAGATTCTTCCGGAAAAAAGTCATATAATGGAGTAAAAACGCAATACAAGATTTAAACAAACTATGGGTTGTTTATTTGCTTTTGTCTAGAATAATATAAAATAATTATACGATAGAACTAGTCCAGTAATTATATTATTAATTTTACCAACATATTTATAAAGGTTAAGGTAACATCTAGTGATATAATTCTTTGTCTATAGATGTTTTCCGTCAAGATCACGATCAAATATATCGTTGACAAGGTTATTTCGAGACGTGGAATGACAAAATGGATGTTCGTTCCAAGCATCTCGTAACTTGATTTATTATAGATACGTTTTATTGCGCGTCTTCGTTGATTCAGTTACACCAAGAAAGGATTTTTATGTTTTGATCTTACGTCTATGATATTATTGACGCTAGAAGGAAGGCAAAACCGACGCGTTGCCGGCCAACAGGAAAGTGCAAAATTTGCTTGCTAACTGTTAATAAATAATCAAAAAGTTTACAATAATTTTACGGTTCTGTTCACTCAAACACTTATAGGATAAGAAGTATGTACATATGTCGTACACGCTTTTATGAAAACCAAGTGGACGGAAAATGTAGATTTTTGAGGAAAAGTAAGGAGTGACAAAAGTTTATAATTTTGGTGGTAAACCTTGGGTGGTAAATTAGTAAATTAAATTGAGAATTGTATCTACTGAAAAGCTTTGAGGGATACAATTAATATTTTTAGTTAATAAAATAGTTCTCTCACAGTCTTTATATTCGTTTATTTTTGAATATTAAGAAGACGCGCCTTTTGACGCCTTTAATTTGGACGTTAACAAAATATTTTTAAAATTATTGTGGCCTGATGAATAAAGTATAATGGTAAAGTATAATAAATCGTTATCTTGTTTAACAATTTGTATCGTCGCTGTATTGTCGTGCAACATAACTTATTGTCATATTTATCAAATAGTATCAAAGATGGTATCATATTGGTCACGCACGTGTAGCATTGCGATGTTCGAATATAGGCCTTGACCTCATCCATTATGCAAGCCGCCAGTAGCTACGAACTGAGTCCGAATGCCATAAAGAACATAAACGACTAAAGGTATTCGTCCCCGAAGGAAACTTAAATAAGTTTTATACGAAGTGTGAAAGTTTTGTATCTTAATATTGTTAAAATGAATTTTTTATCCACGTCTACAGGCAACACTTCTATAAAAGATATC
>DWPT01006993.1:0-11081 GCA_018251895.1 Agathymus mariae mariae | reverse complement strand
TTATCTTTTCGTGAAGCCTGCCTGGCTAGCTACCACCCTCCTGCTTGAGTCAGCCGCCAAACGACTTGTCGTGTTCCGGCTGGGTGCTTGAGAGCCAGTACCTTCTTCTTACCTTCTTCTCATTTCCTGGCCGACAACGCATCAGTGATACCCTTGGTCTTGCACATGTCCATGGGCGACGATGACCACTTACCATCAGGTGACTCGTCTGCTCGTTTGTCGGCTATTATCATAAGAAAAAAACATATCCACGCCTGATACGTCACGTGCCTCTCAAGTGTCCTGATATTCTAAACGCAAATATTATTTTAACTCGCTTTCTATATTATTCGATTCTATATATTTTTTGTATAAGGGGATAATTTTTCAACAGAATCGAATGACATTTCGCACCTGCGTTTCAGGTGGATTAACGTAACAAAAGTATGGTATGTTGTATCGTAAAAGCTAGAAATCGTGTATTGAAAACTGTTACAATGTGTTGCAAGCTGGATTTTAGAATGTGACTTGTGCTTTATTTATGGACATTCAAAACCACTTAGCGTGGCGAATATAACGTTTTGAATGCTATTTCACCTTAAATTCATTTAAATATTGACGTTATTTGTAAATATGCAATTAAGTGGTTTATGGTTTTTACTACCGTTTCGAAAAAGTGCTTTAACATTGAGGATAATAAACGGCGAAAGGAACTTCTCGGCACATTTTTAAATCAACGTATTATTTTATCAACATTACAAAGTAAGTTTTAACCTGTACGAAATCGGTTACGACACTTTTATTTCTAAATATCCTTGTCTATATATTAATCTACACTATAATATTATGCTTTATCCAGAAGTTGTATTGTAACACGTCGCTTAAAGATCCAATAGGTATGTCACATATCAACTCTGAAACCTTATTGTAAAAATGAATACTGAACCACATAACGAACGCTGCACGTTTTGAAGACAATCAAATTATGCCTGTTTCTTGTATCACGATTATGTGTATGACTTTTCTTTTTTTATTTTAAGTTATTATTATTACATTAGGTAAACAAGTATCCGAGACGTCTGATGATGTGAGGTTAATATGGCCCGGAGAACTTAACAACTAAAATGATGGTGGTGTATTGGTCCATAGTTAATGTGTCATTATATAATTTAAGAACTTTACCTGCCACATTTGGTAGCGCAAATTATTTATCGTAAGCCAATGTGACACACCGGACAAAGCACTGTTTAAAGCGTCAAAATTAAATTATCAAAGATGTGTCAGTATTATTGCAAATGTAATGCGTCAACTTACTAATATTGACCGGGGAAAGGGAAGGGAGCCAGAATTCAGCCTTGTTGAATTGAACCCATATCAGTTTATAATCCCGATGATTTGCATTTTTGTATTTACACGTTGAATCCTACATTTTACACAGGACACAATCCAATTGAGTGCAGTTTATTGACGCAGTTCTAAACTGAGTACACAGTAAGTAGTATTTCGTACTCAACACAATCAAATGCTTTAGATAAATTATAAAATATACTTACAGCATTCTGTGATACTTTTCAGGTATGGAAGGTGTATTTTAGAAGCTTACTACTTGTATCAGTTATACAACTTATGGTTAAGCCGTATTATTCAGGATGAATAATCTTATTACTGTTAAAAATGCTAAATTGTATTAATTTGAGTTAGTAAAATGTTTTCGAAAACTTAAATGACTGTTGATAGAATCGGAACTGTTCTGTGATTACGATTTGATTTATTATCAGATTTAAAAAGAAGAATGATATGTTTTAATTAGATCTAGAAAAGTACCTAAATCAACACATTTATTAAAAATTACTTTAACGGGGGTCTATAACATCGTGTACATTATGAATATACACTTATAAAAAATAATCTGTCACAAACAGCACATAATCTGTCAAGTGCAGCTTCTCTTTTTGGATTTGAGAGTTAGTATAAAGTAACCAACATCTCGACAAAACAATTAATATGTCAATATTATGTAGATTGGTCAAATTGCGATATGATTATTAAAAGACTATCGTAGTTTATACCATGATGATTTAAGATAATTTGAGAATTATCAATTATCAAAACCTCTTAACGTTCGGTTGGGTTCCTTAAAGAAATTCTGTCCAAAATTGTTAGTTAATTCTACTGCAAAGCGTTTTAATATATTTATCACCCTGATGTATCCTTTCTGTCGGGTCGATGCGAAAACCCTTTGACAAGTACTGTGTTGGCTGTCCTGTGGTTTATTTGTACTACTACTAACGTCGCTACCTAAAATGAATCAGATTTGTCTATCCAATTAAGGGGTTGTTTTGAAAAATTTCTAAGCCAGTACGTAATTATATATTTTCCGGTATATGTGTACTAAGTTTCGGGTTATAATTAATTTGTATTCCATTTGATAACCAATAAAAGTTGATTTTTTTATGAAGACCCCTTCTTGGTACCCGGCCTAACTTTGGAAGAATTTTGGGCAAAATTTCGTGATCCGGACTGTAGCCGTTTGGATTGTGGGTTATATATAAATCAGACTGTCATCTTTTATATATGTAAGAAGATTTTGGAAATCTACGATGGTCTATATGTAGATCAATAGATCTTCGGTCACTTAACTATATCCTAGTGTGTTTTTAAATATCGTTTTATACTTGTTCACATTAGAAATTAATCAAGAACCTCTTCGACATACATATGAAAGCGTCTTTGCATGTCTTTTATCAAAGCTAAACTGAGTTTAAATTCTCTAACCGTGTTTCTGGATGACTGACTGACATCAATAATATGATTTTTATATAGTGCTAATAATAGCAGTAATAATAATACCAAAGTGGTATTATACAAGTTTATACTTATCGAAGTAATTACGCATAAATGAGATTGAGGTCTGAGATAGTTTTACGTTGTGTTCTAAGTGGTTTAACCGACTTCAGAAATGTCCTTAGAACAGTATTTTGAATTCAAACTAAATTTTTAAATTCATATTGCTACGATAGCGTATATTATCAGAAATAATGATGGCGCATCTGTTTAAATCCATTATTCCACTTAAGTGGGTTTTCTATTCCCTTATTGGTCAGCAGCGCACCGGCAGGCAGCAGGTCGTCATCGATGTGACTAGTGTGCATGGGTAGCTGAGGCCACTGACAATCATGTGGTATATCTTTTCATTTACCAGACATACTAAAAGCTCTTGTTATTTTTATTCGTAAGGAAGTAGAAAATATTGAAAGCAGTACCTATATAAAACCAGGTAAATCGAATGCTTATATGTGGGCTCACATCCGTGTGATACAACAGCATTGCCCAAAAAAAGCGTGTGTTTGTTGTAGTAATAACTCAGACGTCGACTTTTAATTTCAAACAGTACTTATAAATAAATTTATTATAAGTCGACAAATATTAGTTAATATACAAACACCATATCCCTAGCTATTGATGGCGCGCGTTAGTGAGGCACTAGTTTGCTGTTGAACGCATGCTTATGTGAAATCACATTTTGTTCGGAGCGCACTCCGCAGTATTCCTCTATTAAGCCGACTGAGGCCCATTCATACATCCAATGCAAATTCCATACAAGACGAATTTTAATGAGGGCACATTCTGCCAAGTATACCCCCTCTGTTTGCTTAGGACTTCGTTATGGTATACCATTTTGAATACCCGAAAATCCCTTAGTGAATAACGGGAAATACAGTTGGGTTTATTCAATTTGAAAACCCGCAGCCGCATTCTTATTGCTGGGCAACCAACCTACTTTTTACAAATACTTTTACACACGATTGTTACTGATTTCTATGACGTGGTTCATAAATGTCATGTTAGTCTGTTTTATTTTTGTAGATGTTCGTTTTGAGAGTTCCATAAATAAGCGATTGGTAACTATATTAACTTCATTTATATTATTCTTCATAATAATATCAAATATGCATATTTAAAGGAGGAAACGGATATCTTAACACCAAAATGCAAGGGTTAGCATAAATCGATTAGTCAGCATTCAGTTTGCAACAATTCTATAAGTTTACGTAGAAACTATTCTGTATAGAATTAGCTGTGGCTATTACTTGTATTTTGTAATTCTTCTGTCTTTTTAATCAATGAATTAAACAAAGGAATACATTTTGACGTGTATAGATATTAAACTTTTGGGGTGTAAGGAACTCCATCCTCCCTTGTGCTTAAACCAACCTCCCCTGCTCATGGTGCATCCTGCTGAACAACGGACGAGGTTATGGACCCTTTGGGATCGCTGAGTACTTATACTACCCAATTTATTCCCAACGGTACGTGCATGGTGGTAAGTTATTTTGTCCAGCTGGCTAGCTACCAATTTCCTTCTAAAACCGACCGTATAAAGTTTCACACTCGTAGTGGTCGGAGAGTCGGAGAGCCCGTAATAATGCAGGTAACGCTTCGATGTTACTGATGTCTATGGACGACAGTGGTCCCTTACCATCAGATGGTGCTCATTTGTCGAACAGTTAAATAAAAAATGACAATCTTATGAAAATCTAGTTGATGTAGAAGCTATAACACCTCATAACAGATACAGAATTATAAAATTGAAATCTGGATAAACACCGTTCTAAATTATATTTACATTTGTACCTCAAATATTCAAATCTCAGATACGTGGTTGGAACGTGGCCAGTGTCTTTAGAATTCAAGTAAAAATATGTTGTTTACGTTTTGTTTCATAAATGTTTAACGTAATTTGAATATTTCTGTATGTTCTCTGTGACAAACTACATTTTAATATTTGCTCCGATCGAGAGTAGAATCTCGCATACTATCAACTGAGGTAAATACTGTCTGAAAAGAAAACAATATTATGCAGTCATGTCAGCTGCATAATTGAGTCTGAGAAACTAATCTACCTTTATCTGAGATTTGTTTCTGAGTACAGTTGAATGGGATTATTCACGAAACTAATATACTTGGGCTCATGTGCAAATGTAATTTCTTGTTCATTTTATTATTCCACTGCCGAGAATTTAGCGTGTACACACATAAATGTTTGTAGGAAGTTTTTTCAAAAACTAAGCATTTGTCTTAATTACTTTTACTAGCAATGGAAATATAAATAATTAACTTTTAATTTCTTGAATTTCTCCACTAAAATGCTTTTAAATCGTGAAATAATTGTTCTTAGGCGATACGATTATATTTTAAAACCTTTTAGTTCTATCATCAATTAAAGTAATATGTCTCAGTGTGTTTAAAATAACATGTCAATTCGGTTGGTTTTAACCGCTGATTTTATAGCATGTCGGCTGCTATCTTAGAAAGGAATTAACTGTACAGTAATGTTTTTGACATAAACTCTATTAAGCGGTGATTGCGAAGTGGTGTGAAGGCACGGTACGCTACGTACACGATAAGCTACGTGAGTATTAGAAATAAATTAGCATTTGCTTCTGTAAAAGAAAACACTGTTATTATTACACATTGTATATGTTATATACCGTAATGAATGCAAACTATTGCACACTGAGAGTCACAAACCGTCGCTGACATATTACGTATCGTCCACACCATAAACCGTCGCTAACACAAGCTGGCAACATTGTGCAATGTCAACGTCATAAACCATCTCAAACAAAAACTATCATCATTGCGCATCATCAACGTCAGCAACCGTCACTATTACACCACACCAGGTACCACACAGTACTAACATTAGCCACCCTAGACTAGAGTTATAGTTGGAATGCTAGTAACATGAACGCGAGTGTCTTCACACTAGATTGCAATCGGCTCTAGATCGCAAACTCTGGTTAGTCAGTAAAACAATTTACGGATTACCTACAGGATGCCTATATGTTAAGATTGGAATTGGTTTAGGGATCTGTTAGCACTAGTAGCATATTATTTCTACTAGAATTCTATTATGCTGTGCTGAGGCCAAGGTTACTTGGCGGTTTTTTCATACCTTGGAGAATATAATAGATGAGTATTAGGCACGCGGGTTATCTTTCGCGGAAGCATATAGAGATGTATGATTTGAACCTAGGTTCAACCACCCCCAGGGCGGGGGAGCATCTTCAAAACTGCTAGACTGTAAGTAGTGAAACATTTTATTAAATTTAAAGTTATTGGACGGTAGTAGCTGTGTTTCAGTAGTATAGAATGTTTATTTAAACTTGAGATAATGGATTGGACTGCGGAATATTGTGTATCGCATGAAGTTGCGTAATCAAGCTCATAATAATTTTTTTACATTACCATAGTTGAGTTTACCTCTGCTTAGTCTGTACTCGTTGGCTCTGAAGTCAGACAGAGAAGTAGGTTATATTGTTTCTAAATTTTGTGAAGTAGCATATTTATTTTTTTTTCAACTCGTTTTAATGCAACCGGGTTTTTAATTATTTTTAATTTTATAATATTTTTTTAACAGTCTTGTTATTTTATTGAGGAGGTTAAATCGATGGCATTTTTAACTTAATCCGGGTGATCTATGTTGCTACTAATTAAAGGTACTGTAGTACATACAAATAAGACAATAAGCAATTTAAATTCAGAGTTCTAAGTCTACTTTTTTCAAGACCTTATTCCGTGGTATTCCACTTGAGATAGTTCACTGACATCAATATTTTCGTTGTCACAATAAAGTACCTTCTGATTGGTGCCACATAGACATCGTTCTTAGTGTAACTCACGAGTGTAACACAAAAAGAACCAAACATGCAAAATATACGAGTAAAAAAACATCGTAGTTGGTACGTAATAGTAAAGTACGTAAAACCTGTATGCTATAAGGAAAATTCAATGTTATGCGCGATTCATATCCTTAAATCCGATCGATACTCAACAGGCGTCTATGAGTAGACTCCGGGATGTCATGTGAATGAGCGGTTCCCCACCCAAATGCATAGTAGAATGGTATTGTCTCGGGGAGATTCTTTAAATACTTTCACATTGCCTTCGTCGCGAGGCACGGTAGCTTTTGGCGATGTCAAATAACCATTTTCAAATCTCAAAAACGCGTCGCTTCTCACTGCTCGTAATTTAAAAATATTTTCGTAATATGTTGTTAGTAAGTCTATTTTTCAATGTGTAAATTTAATAATTCATTTACCTATCGATCGTTTCTCGCAAATATAATCTCTGTTTGACATGTTCGCACCATGTTTCAATTTGCGAAGCTTTTATGATGAATGAATAGAAATAGTCTTTTAGCGCGCTAACACTATTGGGAAACTGTTTTCAGAATTACAGAGTATCTATTAATAAAACAGAGTACGAATAGTATCAAATTAATAAATGTTACCATCTATGTTATGTATATAATATAATATCCGATATGACCTCGACCGAGAAAATATGATGTCCAGTTCATCTTTTCTTCACTTGTTCTTCACATAAAATAGTTTCAATTTGAAAGTGATATAATCTCAGAAACTATTATACGTATTTTCATGTGATTTTACTACTAGGTAGACTTATTTACAAAGATGATTTGACCCTGTCTTTAGAGCGTGAGTCTTGGGTACGACTCCCGGTCGGGGAAGACATTTATGTGACGGATAAATGATTATTCCCGGGTCAAGGGGTGTTTATGTTGCCATATTATTCTATTCTACCCGCAACAGAAAATCCTGAGGTAAGCGATAGATCAATTTTACGGGAAGAACTATGTAACTCTGTAGTTAGCGTAGTATATTTCTTTAACATTAATGATTGTTAATGATTAATATTTACCAGCCATTAAACAAGCATGATCCGATAACAAGCCTTACCGTCACATAAATATTTTTAATAAACCTTTTCCTCGGCAGCCACGGTCTGTCTGACTAAGTTCACCTCTATTAGGAAATTGTATTTCTCAACAGAATATTTCAATGAAATATGTAAATTAATATTGAAACTTTAATTTAATTTCAAGTTTTGTTGTGGAAGTGGCTGTAAAGGCTTTATTTGGGGTCCAGATTGTAATTACGTTGTAAGGCTATGAGCACATGCGTAATTGAATAGACTATTTTCTACATTTTAACTATAACGGGTATTGCATTTCAGTACACACAACTTTTGTTTTGTTTCATTAGTGTTAAGTTTCTCCCCACGATCGCAATCTCTCCGTGACCATGGTCCATCCATGTAATTGTATCGAAATATCGGTTAAAACACAAAAATCTGGAGTACCCGTTGTATTAAACCGTAAAATGTATAACGTCCGTGATGATATAAGCTTAAAATCAAATACTATTTTATATTACGGTATGCTAGAAGTAACGTCAGTTCTGCACTTAGCTGTTTATACTCGTATTAGTTTGGGCCACTGTCAATTGTGTGTTTCTTTTTATCCTGTCACACGCGAGTAGATAAACATAATGGTTTCAGCAATTTAGGAAATGTCAGGCCATTTGGGACACTCACACATTCACACTAGACCTACTTGTACTTATATGAGACATCACAAATATCCATGACCTGAAAAAAGAACATTTATCTGTCATATACATTTTTGCTCTGGTTATGAATTAAATCTGATACTCCGGGTGGCAGACATAAGCTGCTCTAAATAAATTTCGAGAATTTTTAAAATTGATAGTTGAATTTTAAAATTTTTTAGCTGAGCGACTTATATGTTTTAAATATCGCCCTTTGTAACAAAGTTATGTGTTAAGATGAAATTTGTAATCCAATGCTGACAACATAAAAAATATGTTTTTAAATTATTTTAATGGTTTGCATACATTTATATCGAAGACTGGTGTTGTACAAGATAAACAAAATTTGTCTTGTCAAGCACTTGATTATAAGAGTTACTAAAGATTTTTTCACTTTTTTTTTCCAAAGAAAGTAAATAGGAATGAAATAAAACAAATTATCTCGTCTTATAATTATACTGCAGCAAATAAAACTGAGTGCTAAAAGCCATTTCCCTTTTTCATTTATTTTAAGGTATAAAGGTAAAGAAATAATAAATAATTTAATTAAGTATAAGTTGAATTGTGAGGGTGAAATGAAACACTCATACCTAACGATGTACGACAGTGAATGATATATTTAAATTATTCATTTGTATACATTATTTAATTTATTTGAGTGTATACTTCTACAATTACTAATATTTGAGCCTAGTTCAAAGATATCATATTAAACGTTACTGAATTAGTAGTAATTCGAGTCTGATTTTTTTAAATATTTTTATTGTATACAGAGCACCTCCGACACACCCAATACAGCCGATCATTTACAAACACGTATAACACTGATAAGATGTCGCACTTAAAATTTTAAGTAATATTAAACTACTGTGGTTCTACCTAGTCAAAACTTGTTGTGTGCCATGAGTTTTTGAACTGGCCTTGCAAATACTGCAATTTTCATTGATAGATTCCTGTGTTTTGAATTCCAAATAGAAACTTCAATAGAAACTGATAGAAATTTTAAGTAAATAGTCATTTGCTTACGTCAATTTTGAATGTTGTTGTATGGTGTTATAAGATTATTTGAAGCAACCATTAATTTATTATCGTGAGTTGCGAACAATTTCTGATAAGAATGCCATAAGTAATTGATAATTATCTTTTGTCATTTGATTACGAACATTAGTGTTTGTTATCAAATATTCAATTCCAAAAGGAACAATGGTAGTTATAGTAGATTCGAATAGACTAATGAATTAGTTAGATCATTCGCAGTCACGTATCTTACCAATGACCCAGCGAATAGTCCTGATTAGAAATGATCGTTAAAGTTAAAGAAAGTGATTTCATAAGCTATTCTTTTCTTCGGAGGGTATGATAATCCGTATGTCGGTCCTGTGTCAGCGTTAATAAATATAATAAAAATAAAACGAAATGTACGACCTCATATTATTTAGACGCTTGTGCTAAATAGACGTATCTCTCACATACGTTACGAACGAATAATTATGTAATTTTAGTGGTAAAGTCTTGTGAGACAACGGAAGTTCTTCTGATGTTTGAAGACGTTTCAATTGACCTTTGAAAGATCTTTGCTGTATAAGGATAAACTGTTGAGAATTCAGGTGCTAGTAAAAGCAAAATTTTATCTCAGCTTAAAATATGTTTATGGATTGATCGCATTATTACTAGATTATTTCAATTCCAGTATAGATCCAGATTCTAATTCTAGCTAAGTTTATGCTGAACCTCAGGCTGAAGCTCAAACCTTAGCTCTGTCTGAAGCTCAAACTCTAGTTTGAACTCAAACTCAAATTCAAAATCATTTAATCACGGATGCGTTCATGACCACAAGTCCCATGGGTTGTCTGGGAGAGTACGCCTCTTGATATTTAATACAACCTTGATAAAAAAAACATGTTTGTTTTTTCTACTACTAAGGCTTCATACAAGGCTACATACGATAAACAATCCCATCTGATGGTAAGTGTTGATGAAGCCTAAACTGATGAATGTGTAACAGTAGTAGTATTTGTAGTCTTAAGGTTTGTTAAGTTTCGACCGTCCAGTCGGCTATTATTGGTGTATAGTACAAACGGAATGTTTAGGAAAGTGCAGGGGTAACTATCTTCAATTAACTTTCAAGTGTGAGGACGCTTGATATACACCTCGTGCACGACCCTTGTAAGGCGCATTCGCTGTATGCAGGGATATATGCAACTAGATGTGTCTCAAGTCAGAAAAGCTTTGGTCATGCGATTTATTTTATACGTCTGGAAGTATCTCATCGCAAAGCACGACGTGCGTCGGCCTGTGTCGATTATGTATCATGATTGAGCTAAACGCGACGTCTGTTGTCAAATGATCAACTGTAAAGCAATGCAAGCTGTGGTAGACTCGTAATGGAATTGTCCACGCACTTTTAATTTTTTTAATTATCTGTGTATTATAGATTAATTACCAATTGAACTTTGAATCAATTAAACGACAAACTATGTAAGGAAACGTGCATATCAGAGAGTTCTCCACAATGTTTTCGAAGGTGTGTAAGGTCCATCAACTCACATTTGGACAACATTTCGGACTGTGGCCTTAAGCCTTCACATTGTGAGAGGGAACTCGAGCCCAGCAGTGGGAGAATTATTGTTTGTGAAGATAAAATACTTGGCTTGACCATAACGCCCTTCAAGTTTATTTCAAATT
>DWPT01006992.1:0-11084 GCA_018251895.1 Agathymus mariae mariae | reverse complement strand
ATTCCATCTCTATCCGAAATTATCCGAAACATTGTTATCGGATTCGGTTACGGTTTCGGATATATTTATATTTCGGATATCCAGTAGTTTCGGTAACGGTTACGGAGCTCCATAACATCTCTGGTACATATATTAAAATGAATAGGTAGTTCAGATTGTAGTTTTATACTTGGGCTCAAAATAAGGATGGATAAAAAATTTAATATGCCAATATTTTAATAATTAGTAAATGAATGTATAATGATAATAGGTGTGAATTCTACATTCAAAACCATTCCAATAAGTATGTATACAATTACACTAAAAGTTAATTGTTCATTAAACATAATACACATGTATAATTTAAAAAAATAGTGTATTCTTTAATAATGTACCTGATATATGATTTAAGCATGTTAATGTAAACAGACAAATGTAACATTGCATATTATTACTATATTCATCTGCTTGAATGGTGCTTTATGTGTAGATGTGTAGTTTTTTGTAATATTATGTTAGTAAATAATTCATTTATAACTTTAAATTGGGTTTTATTCAAACATCTAAACATTTCTCATGCCATATTTTACAGAATCTCTTCTGCAATTTTCTATTATTTAATGTCATGCTATTAAGTTTCTCCAGAGTTAGCTTAAGGGACTGCCATTGCATAAAACTGAGATGTGCTGTTAAGGACCTGCTACTACCCTCATTTCTGAATGTTTCCTCTTTATCAATAAATTTTTCAAGAGTATGTATATCAGTCACACGGTCAATTACATGAAAGTAATCATCCTTCTTTGTAATGCTACTAGAGTTATTACGTGTTTTGTTCAACAGTTGTTCAAAACTATCTCTAGATACTGCCTCTCCCTGGTCAACTTGCTTAACCTTTACCATGTCAGCATCCTTTAGTTTATTTTTAAATATTTCCTTATTTGAATCTTGAGATTCCATTGGATTTTCATTAATTTGATTGACATAGTCCAAAATGTTTTTAAATTCATCTTCATCATCATTCAATATTAATGGATCAAAATTTATTGTTTTTGTTTTGGACCATTCCAGGCGACCAAAATTATTTATATCTTTTATCTCCAACCAATCGGCCAGCAGCGCTGGTAGTGTGTAGTCTGTAGGTAAAAAGCTTAAGCCCTTTAATTGTAAATCATCAAGAAATGGGTACAGCTGTTGATACCAGCTGCATGAATGCTGTAGCAGTACATATGTCATTGACCATACTCTGCTTAAAAGGGCATATGGCATAAGGCTCATCCAATGGTTCTCCCCTCTCTTTACCCTGTCCAAATAAAATACTGCAGCTTGTTTTGAACAAACAATTAATCTGATCATAACTTTAGAAAATGATATTATTCTAACCAACAGATACTGCAACATTTGTTTTGTAGGCAAATAATATGGAATATCTTCCTCATCAGGTAAAACAGATTTAAATTGTTCCACATCTTTCAATAGTTTGAGTGACAAATATCTCCGTAATGCACAGTTGACTTTTTTAAAATTTCTATAACCAATATCATTTCTAAATTTCTTGTCAAATTTGTAAAGCAGACGTGACAAAATTGCACTTTCATTATGTAAAGGAGATTGTTTTGTCAATATGTTAATAATATTGGTTAGTATATGTTTCAGCATCTTCAAATCTGAAAGTAAATCCCAGGTTATTCACTCGATATGAGGTGTGTAATAAGAAATTAAAGATTATTTTAAGTTTTTCAATTATTATCATACTAAAATTTACAGGCTAATTTGGATAAAGTCTATTAACAACTATTGAAGAATCCCGATGCCTTATCTATTTATATTTTTATATTTTAGATATCTTTCGGTTAAAAATTGAAAAGAACACCATTTACCTACCTATTTTAGTGCTGCATATAAATGTGTGTACCGGTGGTGGTAAAATTGTTCTATCATTCCACGGTTCTAACATATTGGTAGTTGCAAATTTTAAACATATGTAATAAAATTATTTTAACAAATTTCGCCACGAATATATATGCATTGAAAATCTTTAATTCATTTAGTTACTGTTCACTAAAAGACATATCATTCGAGCTGTCAGCCGAAGGTCCACACGACATTAATACTCCGAAGATCTGTCAGTCACAGATTACCAAAGTGCCATACATATTTTACCGATTCCCAAAAAATCAGCGCGAAATTCCCCAAATTCAGGAAGAATAAATTCCAATTCCCCACAAATTTCTCACACATATTTTATTATCATATATTTTTATTTGGCCTTTTGCCATACCATACATTTTAACATCTTTTTTGAAGGTATAATTTTGGGTATACCACCCTGTTTTGTTATTGTGTTATAAAGATACTATCGTATAGCATGTGTGTAGTCTGTTTCTGTTAATTGTTTTAATATTTTTAAGTTACTAAACTTTCCACTGACACGTTAGCAAATGGAAGCACTAGTAAAAATTGGATCACTATTTTGAAATTTGGAAACAAATCATGTCCTGTAGTATTTTTAAAGTTGAGTATTTTCCCCAGTAGTTTTCTTTGTCATCGCCCATATCAAGCCCATACTGAGTGAAATCCAGTCGACGACCAGTAGTCGAAAAGCAGACGAGTCACCTACCTGACGCTAGTATGTGGTCATAGGCGACGGCCTATAGACAAAATCAATAAATAATAAAGACTAGTCAAAATATACTGTACAAAATATTAATTAGGAGATTAGTAGTTATCGAAAGCAAAATAGTATTAATAATACATATCTATTGGGTATATAGTCCTATAGGAATAGAATACTATTAAGTACTAGAATGTACGTATGTATGCTTTGAATTTTTTCTATTCTTGGTCAGCAAATTTTGTATCGTACGGAGAGCTGGTCAGAATAATAAAATAAAGGCGTAAAGTAAAAAAATAAAAATTATGATTTCACGACTCTGTCAATATCAGAGCGATGAAATATGTTTTGAAAACATATTAATAGTTATAATAATCGATTATGCCTTCTATTTCAATATTATAGTTTACTCATATTATTGTCATAGGTTGATACAGATTTTTTAAATTCATGTGACTTCTAATGTGATTTAAGTAATACCACTTATTGGAAACAATAATTAACTTTGAATATGTACGAAATAAATGATATTTACGGTACAAAATTTGCTTCTGAATCCGAAGATGTTAGAGGTAAGATTGAAGTTATGTATAAAATTTTATATTAAAATTGAAAAAAAAAAATGTTTTTGAAAATGCCATCAAATTAACTTATTTGATTTTTTCTTATACACGTTTATTTTTCTAAATCACGATTCCACTTTTGATACTATTACCTTGTGAGAACATTAACTTATTGTTAGCATACACATATTATCTCTTCCTTCGCCACTGCTCTTTGGCTTTGGCGTGTGTGCCGGAGATCTGCCGGCCCCAAGGGTCATTCTTTTTACCTGGGTGTAAACTTTGAAGAACTAATGTCTCTTGGTAGAGAGGGAGCTTTTCTGTTTAGCAAATGGAACACTTTGATTTGGACCTCTGTAATTTGATCAGTGTTAATAAATCTGAATATTCTGTAAATAGACTATGATATGATGCTTATTGTATCCATAGATGATACTAATTATGTATAGTGCTGCCAATCGCAGGGAAAATTTCCGATTTGCGGGGAATTGAGGGATAGCGCGGGGAGAGCACGGAGAATAACATAAATCGGGGAATTTCGGGGAATCCAGACTCATTTTTTCGGTGAGATAAATCTATTTCATGTCAGGTAATACTTACAACTAAATAAATCACTTTTGAACTTGGCAAATTCAGCTCGATACTATTATTATTATTTGAACATGATTTTGTATTTTCTACACCATCATTAATTAATTTTTTTTTTGTAGATTTTTTAAATTACTGTTGTGTAGTGTTAAAATTCTGAATTAAATTATTGAAAACGGTTGAAAACTGCAGCTATTGTTAAACAAGTGATTTAAAAAAAATTAAGGTCAATTCCTACGTAGGTCAACAAAGAACAATTTTGTTTTAGTTAGTTACATCGAATAATTACACTTAAACTAGTTTTGTGTAAAACAGTGTTTTTATTTCAAAAATATCATATGAGGGAATTTATGTGGAATGAATTAAAAGAAGCTGGGAATTTCGAGGCATTGCACTGACATGATGCGGGGAATCGAGAAAATTTTATTGGCAGCACTATATTTATGTTATGTTAACTTGTTAACTCAATGTAACTGTGACATATACCTACCTACGTTTGGATCACTATGTAGATAAAATTACACTTGGGGGTATTGTGTCGTGTTGTTTGTTGTTATCGTTTTGTATTTTATTAAAATGTCTCGGCGGACACCTATAAAATCGAAAATTAAAATACCGAATCGATCTGTTTTCCATTTACAAGATAAAAATGCAGACGCAAGTGAACTATCCACTGGAATGATAAAATCAGCGAAACGCACCGGTCAACTTAGTTTGTGTAATAGGGGTCTCGGTACAGGTGAGTCAGTTACATCAACTCGGAAAAAGGAAGATCTTAATAGAGTTTCAAGAAAGTGAGATAACTATAATTTACGTTGTAGTACCAGAAAATGTCTGGAAGATAGATGAACTAGTTCTGGAAGAGTCGAAGGAGGTGGACTTCTCTAAATCAGATCATAACAATTGGTGGAACTCAGAGCCGCTGAAGATGTTAGACCTGAGTTCAAATGCCATCACCTCACTGTCGCCCAATGTCAAGCTGTTACAACAACTCGTCACTTTCAAGGTGAACCGCGCAGCGCGGGAATTAAATTAATGTTTTTATAAAATTTTCATGTAACTGGTCGATACCAATCCTGACCTTATATATATATATATATACACATGTTTTGAGTGCGTAATTAGTTTGAACTGGATAACAAGACAGTTATAACCATCCTTAAATAGGATAAAAAATTGAGGTTTCATATGGAATCATCTATCTAATGTGAAGGAATGTTAAGATTAATCAACAGCCTGAACTTGAATAACTAATTTAATAAATATACAAGGGAAATTATAATTTATCATATAAAGGAACTTTCATCTGTTTTAAAATAACAAGGCCTATTAATTAGTTTATATTAATATTCCATAAAAAATGCATTGTAAGAATTTGTTATATATACATATTCCAAAAAAATTCAAGTAAAACTTTTTTATATTTGTTGAACTAAATGAGAGTTGAAATGCATTTAAATTATTATACATTTATTTCTTTTGATACACAAAACAATTGTTTGTTTAGTAATCTTGATAATATTGTATTAATAATTTTGGTAAAAGTGTATATAGTTTTTTGTTAGACAAATGAGTTAATTATCATTGATCTAAAAATGTGTAGAGTAACAGTCTATTATCTTTAATTTATGAATTGAAATCCTCTATTTTCTATAAGTATTTATTTTATTTTTAGGTACATGACAATGCGTTGTCAAGCCTTCCCCTAGAAATTGGTGAATTGAAAAATCTTTCCAACTTAACATTAGATCGTAACAAGTTAACTGCATTACCAAAAGAGTTCTACCAGTTGACTGAACTGCGATGGCTTAGCATATCACATAATCAACTAGAAAAGATTGAGCCAGATTTTGGAGATTTGGTTATGTTGACATTTTTGGTGTGTATTCAATTTTAGTTTCAATGTATTTAGAATTTATTTTATAATCATAATATTAATTTACTGCTACTTGCTTTGCCTCAAGAAAAATTATCTTTATTTTAGAATCAATAAATAGCAGAAACAGTTGATGTTTACCTTACAAGTCATAATCATAAATACTCTATTGGTAAAAATGTCAAATATCCAGACAGAAGGTTTTGAGATTTTTGCCTTCAGACAACACATGTGTCATTTTTACAATCCAGTTATAACTAACTTCTAATTGTGTTGCAAGTGAGAACACATCAGCAAGTTTGACCTTCAGAAAGAATATTGTTTTACTTGCACTAGTTTATTTATAATAGCATAGTGTACTAATACATCTCTAAGAGATCATATTTCTGAGTCTTTGTAAGTGTTTAAAATAATGTTCCTCAGTTCATCTAATGGTTAATCAAATTGTACAGATAAAAATAGCAAAACTGCTATGCTGAAGTAGTAATGCCAATAATGTTATTTGTATTCAGTCCATTTGGTGTTAACTGACCACTGCAGAGAATGGACATCTACAGTCAATTACAAAGAGGACCAAGTTCAAAGTGCGTCCCAGGTTTATGGAGTCCTATGGCAATGGAAGAATTATTTTTTGTTCATTCTTAATTTGGTCTACTTTATAAATTTTATTTTGCAATGACTTGATAGCATTTGGGAAAAGTTTTTCATAGAAGTAATTGGTGATGTAGTACACCTTTTTGTGTGGTAATTGTAAGATTTTTTTTCAACACTTAAGTTAGCAAGCCTGTAGGGGTCCTAATTGATGATTTCGTGTCTGAATATAGATGTATTTTGTAAGAGTATTTAATTGGTTTTGATTATGGATATGGATTTTGTATTAAACAAATAATTGGAAAGAAACAATAATAAATATATAAACATTTGCATACTCACACCTCTGGACTAGGATTTCCTGTGGTACAGATAGTTTTAACAGGCACAAATATGACATCACAAACACAGATGACACACAAACCAACATTTATTTGTCACAAATTTTTGCCCTATCTGAGAAACAACCCTGGGACCCCTCACTTGGCAGGCAGGTTCACTACCAACTGGGTTATAAATTGTTCGTGTTTATCTCCATATCTATTGGAAATATATACATATATATTATTTGTATATTTATATATACGGTTTTTTTTTATTTTAGATATCCAATAGTAATATTTATGGAGTTCTGTAACATTTCTATTGTGATTATTGTTATAATGCAATCTTGTCTTCCAGGATTTGTCACACAACAAGCTGCGAGTGTTGCCACCTGGTATGGGATACCTGGTTCGATTGGTAGAATTGAACTTGTCTCACAATTGCCTCATAGATTTACCTCCTGATATTGTCAATCTTCGAGGTAAGTTTAATTTTTAAATTTTCATAAATACCTAGCTTAATATTTGTATATTTTTGTTTATGACATTGTAATCAAACATCCAATTTATTCTAATACATGCTAATTAATTAAACACATCAACATTATTCTGTTGCTAATTTTAGACCTAAAAAAGATGAACATATCTAACAACAATTTGAAAAAGCTTCCGGCTTTGGGAGAATTGAGGAAAATGGAAATATTAGACGCCAATCATAATGATATTGAAGAGTTGCCTGACTTCTATGGATGTACAGCTTTAAAGGAGATTTATTTAGCTAATAACTACATTAAGGTACAATATTATGTTTAACACATTATCATATAACAACAACAAAGTATTGTACTAAATAGCCAACATACAGTTGTTGATAACTTGACGTCTTCACTATATAAATAATAATATATGAAGCATCATACCTAAAGCTCGCTTCGCATTAATCTCTGTAAATAATTAATGATTAATGCACGAATTGTACCTGTATTAAAACTTTCTAGGAAATTACTGAAGAGTTCTGTGATCACATGCAACACATAAATGTGTTGAATATCAGGGACAACAAGTTGGAAGTGCTTCCCGAAAACATATCGCTACTGCAGACGCTTAAGAGGCTCGACTTGACCAATAACAGTTTAAACAAGTGAGTTACCACGCCCTCTGTTGGTCGCAAGAATTAATTCCCACTGTAGGAAACTGGAAGCGAAACAGCGGTTCAAAATTTGGCGATAAACCCGCGCGAGTCTACTGATGCTCATTGCTGACACGCATCTATTACGACGATCTGTAGTGCATTCAATATTCGTAAATGCATGTTTTTAGATTTTTTATCTATTATTTTATTTATTGTAATTTATAAATTGAGTTTTAAAGGTAAAATATGCAATATTTAGTATGATAATATCACTACAATATAATTTGTTTAACTATCGCTTCGCGTCTGCGTTAGTCGGTATTGTTTGTTAAGGTTTTTTTTAAAACAAAACTTATTAAACATCAAAACTCCACAATTATAATTAATTACGGCCCCATAGCCTAGTAGGTAGTGACCCTGTCTGCCGAGCTAGGGGTCCCGAGTTCGATTCCCGACCGGGGCAGATATTTATATGACAAGTAAATGTTTGATATCGGGTCATCGGTGTTTTGTGATGTCTTATTTGTGTATGTAATTTAATATTGTTAATTATTTAACAACAATTTATGATGTTAAATATTATTGTTAAATTTAAATAAAGTTTCTTATAATTTTCTTATTAACAATATTGTCACTATTTTCAACGAAAAATAATATGAGACGATCAGAACAGGGAGGGCACTGTGAGCATTATATCGCACTCAGCAATCAACTCGATTACATTAAGAGGTCCGTATAAAGTTGATTTGAATGGAATGTCGCGATGTGGGTGGACGTGGACGCTGTACGATGACAGCAGAAGTATCAACTGACAAGAAAATAACTATCATATAGTCTCCGACGTGTATGCTCCCAACAAGATTTGTATCGAAATTTCATATATCACATCAATTGGAGCAGTGGTTCTCGTTGTAATGTAACCAACAATAGACACAATCAGTGGGGCATCCTGCGTTTTATATTTCATACAAGCTCATATATATAAGTAAACCAATCGCCCAGTTGGTAGTAACCCTGTCTGCTGAGTAACGGGTCCGGGTTCGATTATCGGAAGGAGATGTTCGTGATACCTCATGTTTGTTCTCAATTCTGCAGCTTGCGATCTCATACGTTCACGGCATCCGTGACGTATCATGGTGAGGTGTGTGTGTGTGTGTGTGTACGAGCGTTTTTTTATATATTTCTACTAGATGGTTCGATAAGTCTGTGTTCTGCAATACACTTAAACATGAAAATATTTATTTGTAAATGTAGAGTTTTTTGTAACTTGATTACAGCGTCATCTCTCGGACCATAGATAACTATAAAACTTACAAACGTATCGTATAGTTAAAACGTAAAAACAATAAATTTAATTATCGTGCAAATTAAATTATTTAGTAATATATTTACAGATTGAGGAATCGGTCAAGACGCTTTAAGATAGGATGGATGGATAGATTAGAAGATACGATGACTGTGATAATTGACTGCAAATGAAATATTTTAGGCTACCCAGAAACCTGGGTCTCCTCTCGCAACTGCAGAGCATCAGTATGGAGGGGAACAGGTTGTCCTTCGTAAGGCAGGACATCATTAAGGGGGGGACGGACAGGATGATGAAGTTTCTGAGGGACCGCATCACTGAGGAGGTGGTCAATGAGACCAGGCAAACGGATTCCGGATGGCCCGATAAGTGAGTTTTATTTCATAATGTTACTTCTAAAATTACACTACGAAACAAACAAAGGTTGTTACATGTTATCTACCGTTTTTATGATAGTTTTTATACTTACATCAGTGCGGATATTTGGACAATGTACGTACTGGATGTTAGAATATACAAATGTTTAAGATAAACCACGCGGTGGTAGGTCACCTGGCCGGTCACTAGCTACCGCCCAGGTCGAGAAGGCCGTGACGTGCAGGTATTAAAAGCGGCTCGCTCGCCTCCACTTCCACTGCGCAGCGCTCATTTGATGCCTTCTGTGTTATGAATGACCACTCGCTATCAGGTGGGCCAGTCTTATCAGTTGTCAGGTGAAGACAAAGTACTCAGAAACCATTAATGCGCCCCCTTTCGCGAACAGATCCTTTTTCCGGTATGAATAATGTTTCAGATTATACATAAGTTTCAAGTATATCAAGAATTTTAGTTTTATACGTAGAGACAGACAAAATTCCAAAATAATATGTCAGGCCTCTATCTATTGATCTATCTCTATCTATTGAAGTGTACGTTTCCAGAAAATAATCCGTGTACAGTTGCGGCCGCGCTACAGTTTAGTTGTGTCCATAACAAGTACATCAAAAGACGTCACGAGTTAATGACCTTAAAATAAATCCATATGTTAACTGTGTGAAACAATATTTTTAGATAGTACGGTAAAATACTGTGATTGCTTTCTTTAAAAGTGAGATGTTAACAACACCAATACTAGGTATAACACTAAATTGATTGTACTAAATTTCAGATATAGCAAAATTGGTGGCACGTTTATGGATAGAGGTGGAAAAATTTAACAAAATTCCGTTAAGATTGACGGAAATGCCAAAAATCATGTCAATGTCATTTTTTGAAGGTTAACTATTAATTATTACTTGAAAGACAACACTGCTTTTACATGTGTCATATAGACATATAGTGTTCTAATTGACTAGGAAAAAAACCTCCATAGGAATATTTTCCGCTGCTTCGTTTGGGCCCACTCACGGTATAGCATTGGTCGACATCACCTGCAGGTACACGCTGAAGAAGAGCCAGTCGCTGGTGCTGCCGTCGCGCGGGCTGACGGCCGTGCCCGACGACGTGTTCGCGGCCGCCGCCGCCGCCGACGTCCACGTCGTCGACCTGTCCGCCAACCGGCTCGTCGCAGTGCCCCTCGGGTCAGACTTGCTTCTATAGATGACGTAACCGATACCAAGGGACGGCACAGGAATAATTGACGAGTACGACGATCGAATAGTAATAGTATGTGATCGATAGAGACAAGTAACACGAATCGATAAGCTGGTTAGTACGAGTAGTTGCAGTCGATGTGTAATCGTAAGTGACATTATCGATTCTCAGGACACGGTGCACGGGTGAATACTGATATAAGGAGCACTTGTAGCTCGGCGATTGATTCAGTCGTAAGTAATCGGTTGAGAAATGCATCGCGAGTCGATGGGTGGCGACTGACAGTAAAAACATCTCGAGCACTTATTCGCTTCGGACACTTTAAATGGTGCTGATAGTTGTCGTAGCTTTTGACACACGTCGGAGGCCGCTGTAGGAACACGATTGTTTAGACTAGATGTAACGAGCGGACAACATTCTTACGTTATCGATCAGAGATGTTATGGAGCTCCGTAACCGTAACCGGAACTACCGGATATCCGAAATAAAAATATATCCGAAACCGTAACCGAATCCGATAAAAATGTTTCGGATAATTTCGGA
>DWPT01006991.1:0-11084 GCA_018251895.1 Agathymus mariae mariae | reverse complement strand
TGCTCGTTTGTCGGCTATTATCATAAAAAAAAGTACATCTTTCTGGGATTGCACAGATGACCACGAGATGGTGCATCTCCGTGACGTGGCTATTACTGCCGTCAATCCGATGAACCTGTATGGTGAGATCCACGATATCCATCACAAAGCGGAAACCGTTCTTTTCTAATTCTGTCCTTTGATTTCCTTCTTTACCATTACAAATTTGCAGAAGAAAATTATAGCCTTCCACGAAGCGTTCTTCGTCAGCGTAAGCGCCACTATTGTAAGCGAAAGAAAAATCTCTAAGGACCCGTTCAACCTGAACACGCTGCACCGACTCCCATACAGAATACTGTTCAAGTGTGTACGTCATTCTGGTCCCTATCTCAATATTAGCATTGTGTTGTTGCCTCGCATCCAAATCAATACACATATTCACCGAAACAACCATATCCATTGAGCACTCGTACCAACTTTTAAGTGTCGTTACCTTCATACCCTAACCAAGGTACAATGCTCAACAGGATCGCACTCAAAAGTCATAGATGCTCACTCCACCCAGTCTTGTTTGATTGAAGCTCTAATTATTACATCTCAGCCGGCTAAGACAAACTCAAAAGCGAAAGCTTTTTGCTTTTTCTCACTCCATCTACCTTAGATGACGATTAATTAAACAATCGAAAGCATTCGAGTCTACAGCTTCGCTACGTACTAATTATCGCCGCTTTACCTCTAGAGTTTATTACAAAAGAGAATAATTAATACTACAAAACGGAAATATCTAAAGAAGAGTAACAACGTGAAAAGCCGTATAATAATACATAAATAAAAGTTAGTTTCGTTTTCCATTCTATTGATTGCCAAATCCGTGATTGCGATGATATTTTTATTCGTTAGTTGTTAGAATCTTGGTAAATTGTCAACTGTTCCAAGATACCAGGTGCTAGCGTATTATTTATTAACTCTAAACATGTCTCAGATCTACTGCCATTTGGAGCATCACGATCTGGGTCACTTGTTTAGTAGGCGCACTTGATGCTCGTTCATCAAGGTAACAATAGCAACTTAGAATGTCCAATTACCGCCAAACATGAACTATCTGAGCATATTAACAGTGTTATTGCTACGTACCGTATACGTTGATTGCGCTGGTGACGGTCCCTGGAGCTGTTATTGTAATATACTGACTCGTAACTTGATAATAACATTACATTGCACATGAGCATCATAACGCTAGAATTTTATTATATACACTCCGTTTCCCAAACTAATCTCGTCAAGTCGAGGGAGCCTGCTAATTTCTGCTTCTCTTTGCCTTTTTACCTTTAAAACGTAGCAGTCGAAGATACAGTAACATGTTAATATGACCTCTTGTCGGCCACTAAACTATCCTCAAACAAGATACTGTTGGCCACAACCATGAATTGATATTGACACCAAATTTAAATGATTCTAAGACGCTTACGTAAAGTTTCTTCGTGTACTACTTTCAAAGTTCCGAATTCTTTGGCGTGGTGCGGTGAAATTCCTAACATTTGTTTGTGTACTACTTTCAGCTTTCGAATGAGGTTGGCTGTTAAGGACCACGTCTCAGTTCTATAGCCAGAGCCAACGAAATGTTGTTGCACTGCAAACGTGTACAGTGACTCACGTAGAACACTCCAACAAAAGTTTTAGAAATGTCTTGGTATTATTGTTACGCATTAATTGGTACAAAAAAATGATATTAGATTAGAAATCAGTGAGTACACGAGCAAAATAATTCCTTAATATATGCATATCCCCTTCTAACTTTGCATCAAAATTATGTTTAAAAGTCACAATTGAATCAGCCGCTTTGAAACGTCAGCTGCAAATACAGCCGAAATTCAGACGTAGATGAGAACTGGAGTTTAATTTCAGCTCATAGTAGACTGAACCCCTGCTGAGCTGTGTGAGATATACTTACTCGTTCATTAACATACTAACACGGTCTTCACAACTTAATCAGCTTTGTACAAATCAAATAATTCGGATTCAGCGAATACATAAAGTTTAAATATAATCGATTCTTCTCTTCTGTGATGTGAAATAATACTGGATATGTCTATACAATAAAACATTATTAACTTTGATCTTTTAAAGCTGTACGAATCGATCAGGCGTCAAACAAGCTTTCGGCCTTGAAATGTCATATTCGTAATGAGTGAAAGGCGTCTCTAACACACATATAGTATGCGTGCCAACGTGACTCACCGATGACTTTAAAATGATATACTATAATGAAACAGCGGCTTTAGAAACTAAGCTCTGTTTCATATTATACATTTATTCACGATTACACAATCACGATACAGTTGTCAAATTAAAATGACGAAATGTGAGCTGGTTTTTTAAATGCAAGTCTTATAACGACTTGCATAATAATGATACGCAACGTTTTAATTACGATAACATTGTTTGAAAGATTTTTTATCAATAGATGTCGAGTAGAGTGGTCGGGGCCATATATACCATTGTGGGTAGCGCAAAGCTTTGAAATGCTTGCGCAGATGTCCGGTTGAATAACATCCGCCTCCAACTACCCGCATGTTCAAATTTAAGTTACATTTTTGAAACTGCGTTCTTCAGATATTAGAATAAATCTGATTCGAAGCTAGTGGTTATCAAAATTATAATCAATAAATAATAAAAATAATAAGTAAATATTGTACGATATCATTGAGAATAATGATTATAGAGATCAGTAGTAACATACTACTAATTATGACGTTTTTAACATATCCTTGGTCAAATGTAACAATCATAATACCATATTTTTTTCTTATATAGCCGTAAACAAGCCTAATTAAGTAATTTCCTTAGTTTCGTACTTAAGTATTTTTCCATTAAAAGTGAACATTATTTTGTTATCTTTGAAGGTTAAATTTAAAAAATATTGTCTTAACAAACATCTGTGTAGAAAGTATTGTCTGCGGCATTTTTCAAGTTTCTGAGTTAATTGCTAAATCGCCAGCGTCATTGTGTAAAACATTAATCGTATTTTGCTCTCAGCAATCTTACGCTAAATAAACGCACAGTCGGTTTAATGGAAGGTGACCTTAAGGATGCACTTGAAGCGATTGATTCTCAGACACCTTGTTTGTGACTGGGTGCCGGATCGAAACCGGACTCCGATTATAGACAGTTACATCCCCAGTCAACCGAGACCGTAGACATGGGAGCTGAGCGTGTGCAAATTCCGTAATGCCGAGAAATTATCATACTGTGTTATAAGCAAAACTGTCGTTACTTCTGGGAACAAATCGGGTGCACTATGCTGAACTATCGAGATTCCTTCCGTTGGATCGAGGTAGATCCATTCAGTTGGACTCACTTAATCCGTTGGCCGACATTACGATAGTAAAGTTTATTTAGCCAATATGCACAATCTTCCTAAAAATCAACTACTAAATTTTTTATGTGCTATAGTTGCAGAAGATTCGGTGAAGCAGAACAAACCGGGTTATCCGTTTCCTTCTTGATCGGATACGTGTCACTGACACTCCCTATTGTTGCTGATACTTATGAATGTCTGTGCCCACTTATCATTGTACGAAGGCCATCTACACTTTGACTGTAACGGGTACTCACCATTTTTATGCTTTTACCGATATTTTGATTCGACTTGAATCACGGCCACGAGACCCGTTAGTACACATTATAGTTAAATTGTATAACGCTTGCGATGATATACCTTTAAAATCATATGCAGGCCATTTAATCGTTTCTAGTCAACTGAATAAAAAAACCTACTAAGAATCTTTATATAGCTACAATCAAGTCGAAAGGTATCATAAAGACTTACCGCTATGTATACATACATGAATTTATCTAAATATATTATTAATATTATTTATATTTTTTATTCTATTAGTACGATAACGCAGATGAACACTTTCTAACATTTTGTGTTACCCATATGAGACTTTCTCATCATTGAACTCACTTGATCGTTTATATATTTGGCGCTTTCTAACAATAACCAATTATTGACCTGCAAAGTTTTTACATATAATTTCTATGCTTAGATCAAATTTTATAAATCGAAGGTGAGTCTTAAAGCTAACTAGCATCGTTATTTAACAGATCGGCATCTATAAATCAATACAATATACCTTAAATATTTTTATACAAAACGATTTTTGGGGTATGTCAAATTGTCAACCTTTATGCTGATCAAACTTAGAAAGTTTGTCGAACGTGTGCGATTTACGTTAGGATAAAATTGAATTATTTGAACCATATTACTTAATAATCAAACAAGTAATATAAAAGAAAAGCTACGTAGATAAAAAAAACCATTTGAAGTTTATTCGTTCCAAAACAAACCAGTTGGGTTTATGTATGGTATGTATGTTTCATAGATTCAACTGTCCTGTTACGTTGTGATACTGTTCACTGCGGTTTTAGAAACAGATGACATACAGCTAAGAAACAATAAAATGCTTAGACCCCTTAGATATTGATACCAAAGCTTTCTTATATCCAAACAAAATACGTACAAACTGGGCCCCGATAAAATTTTATGATTATATCGATATTTGTCGTTATTATTTAACGTATCTCTAGTACTACTAATACTAATATTGTAAAGAGAGTGCGAATTTTGTAAGTTAGTGTGCATACGAAGAGTAATCTTCGGATCCACAGCTCGTATCTGATAAATTATTTTACCAATCGAAAGATACAATATTCTGAATATGATTGTTCAACCCGAACGAAGTAATGTATTATAAGGCATCTAAGTCGACTGGGATCTTGAATCAGTGTTTTGGCAGCTCAGCTGATTGCAGCTGATGGCAGCTCGTTGCAGGCTGTCCTGTTGTTCTACTGCACTACGGAACTGCACAAAGACAAAATAAATAGTAACAGAGGGCTAGAGTATCTACTCAATTATTATGCCTACAATCGGCTTAGACTTCGTTAACAGATAGATGAGTTAGACAGCTAAGTTTCGTAATTCCACTGTTACCAAGACATTTTACCTATACTATATACGAAATGTACGAACATCATTTTGTGATAATTTAGGTATGCGCGTGGCGTAGATTACGGTCATCCATGTCTATAGGTTACGATGATCACATATTGTCAAGTTGGATGTTTATTTTTTTCGAGCGCCCTTCAGTTTATTAAGATAAATAAACGCATTTTTGGAATGATCCAAAAGCGTAATTAATTTACATTATGCTAAATGCTATTTTTTCCGGTCACATTTTTCCATTTTCGTTCTCCCCTTTTTATGTACATACAAGTATTCAATTATGAATTTAACTATTTATATTCATTTCGGAATTCCAAATGAAAATTTCATTAACTGTTAATTTAGACTTCTCCACTAACGCGCAGTATGTGTTGAGTTGGCTTGTTTAATATAAATAAACATTCTGTTACTATATATTCTATGACTCGGGAGTTCGAGCCAACTTAAACGACCGTTTACATTATAGATAACAAACGTATTCAGCTATGCCCCTAGCTAGCTGTGATAAGACTTTAAACACGGAAGCGTCGGTTATAAATAACCAAACCTCTCTCGCGAAACATAATCTACAAGTTTATGAACAACACCTACCCAGTATCAAAACTGATGAGTTGGTTCTAGAGAGATAAATTCTTCTGCGCAATACTCTTCAAAAAGATCTTGATCTAGCACCCTGATCAACAACCAATAAGTGTGTGTATACATAGGAGTTTAGAATAAATTACATTAATTAATTCTGATCACCGAAAAATTGAAGCTATGTATATCCAGTTTATAACTACTTTACACCTCTAGTATACGTATGTAATTGTTTCTGGTCCTAAAGCATGATATACAATTATAATATGATAAGATATAACAGGGGCGTAGCGTAGGCGATAACATATTATCAAAACACACAAAAGGTCAAGAAAATACAAGTAAGTTTCCACGTTTCATCTACAAATTGCGCTATTTTATAGCATAGAAAAGCTAGAAAGAACCAAATCCGTCTCATCAATGTCCAATATCCTCGTATCGCGTACTATTTGCTCCGAGCAGGGCATTTTATATGCTAGTCAGTACTGGATGAATAGCCGAAAAGCTATATTCGTGTTCTAACTGATGTTCTTCGTATCGATACATAATACAAGTGGGTCAAACATTGCATCGTGTTGCGAGCTCCGGTGAAGCGTGGACGATATTATTCGCGGTCTTTGCGATCAGTCGCCAAACTCGCACGCTCTATTTGTGCTTATTTGTTTTTTCTGTTCGCATCGCGCACGGAAGTGTTAATTATTTGCAATGTATTGCTAGTGCATTGAGAAATGCGGACGATTGCTTGCCTTTGCGTATGGCGTATGAAATAATGTTAAATTAAATACTATGGAATTCGTAAATAGTGGGTCATGATATTTTAGATGACAGTTATATTTGGTCATACAGTTCACACATCAAAGACTTATAGCAATTGAATTACAGCATAATCTAAGGCTGGTTACACACTTATTTCTATATTTAGGAACAGAAATAAATGATATTATTTATAAAAGTTTCAGATTTCGAATTTCATTACAATTCAGATTAAACACAATATTTGTAGTTTATATCCTAGATAAACCTTTGTAGAGTTTATCTACTTGTTAGTATGTCATGTTCAAACCTTAATATTGGGTTTGTGAACTGAAACCAAATTGACTGCGGAAGTTATGTATATCACTTTCAGATTTCTAACCACAGTTATCGACGTAACAATTAAACATAAAATTAACCGTATTTAGTTGAATTTTCCCTAATCGCAGCGTATAAAAGATTGGCTGAAGGGTTTTTGGTACAACGTCCAATTAAATTCAAAATGTATATCAAATTAAAAAAAATATTATTATACGTAATACACAAAAACTCGATTTAGTATGAAGTACCAATACACTGTTAAATTTATGAGGAAAACCAACATCCATAAAACCACATTAGTTATTACGTTCATAAGTTTACTTTGTATTATTTTCTAATATTTTCACCGCAAGCCCTACACGAAGTGAAAGCTACGCGTATTATTACTATTTGCACGCTTAATTTACAAAGCCAACAAGCTGCGCACACAAAATATGCGAAGTTTTCCTTTCACTGCCTACTTGTTACACATAAATTATTCCCGTTCACAATCGTTGTACATTTAAGAAAAGAAAGATTCCTCAATTTCGTAACGCGCTCACGCTCTAGGACATTGAAAGAATCACTACTAGCTTACGAGTACATAATAGCTATTGATAGCAGCACAGGGACAGGCTAGTGGGGCAAAACTTAGAGACTTTCACTCGGGGTACGGGATACGAAATGAACTCGCCTTTAATTTTAAGGACATAAGTGCTTTACTCTCGACTCAGTATTTGACCATTATATGCTGACATAATATTTCTATTGTATGGATCATATAATATTTACAATCAATGGTTATTTAACTTTTAAATTATATGCAGATGCTGTCATTTTGTTTGGAAAAGCGCAGCAATGAGATAGTCATGGAGCGTGTCTTACACATATTTTCTTTCATTTTTTATCCTTCCAAGTCGAACTCATTGCTCGATGTCTGCTGTCTCCCTATCGTTTCAATATAAGTGTGATTTATTTTAACCATGTTATTATACAGATCATGTATTTCATTTCAGGCTGGGAGCTCAAGGGATTGTATTGCTACAAATTCTTCAACATCAGACATTCGTGGGAAAAATCGGCGGAACTATGTCGAAGGTATGCTTGCATACATAATTCAAAATATGGAAATGTACTTATAGAGCCTTTATTAAACATTATAGTTTTTTGAAGAAGCTCAATTTGCTATAAAATAAAATTTATTCTCAGATATGGAAGCGAGCTGATGGTCGTTGACAGTTATTCGGAAAATAACATGACAGCCAGTATGGTGCCTTCATCCCCTAGTAATAACCACT
This sequence comes from Agathymus mariae mariae, assembly GCA_018251895.1. Lineage (NCBI taxonomy): Eukaryota > Metazoa > Arthropoda > Insecta > Lepidoptera > Hesperiidae > Agathymus > Agathymus mariae. Next base: position 3,167 of record DWPT01006991.1, on the reverse strand, counting down.
ACTGGCTTGGGCTCGCAACTGTCGATGACCTACGGACTAACACACTAGAGTCAGCTGGCGGAGCACTGGTGTCCCAATATGCTGGATACTGGGACCTGAGACAACCGAACCCAAAGGATGGAGAATGTGTTGACGTTCACGTCACCTCTGACAGCCAGTCATGGGAATTAACCACCTGCGAAACTCTTCTTCCTTTCATGTGCAAAGCTAACGCCTGCCCTGCAGGTGTGTATAGAATAAATAAGTAAATTCACACCACTATCATATCTCCTCACTAGAATTTCCTATATTTTAGGTGTCCTGATCATACACAAATGACACATCTCAAACAACCACAACCTAAAAACAAATTGGCACATATCAATCGGTCGCGACCAGGTATTAAACCTGGAACATCTCCTTAATTAGACAGAGTCATTACCAACCGAGTCGCAATTAAGTAACATAAGTAACAGTAAAATGTAATTCTTGTTTCCCTACCCGTGTCATTGGAAAGCGTATCCAATGAAATCAAATATTCAATTAATTATGCGGTGCTCAGGCGTAAACAATAATTAAACACCTTCGTTAAATAATTGACTACCTTCAGTTCGCCCATTCAATGTATTAAAACAATAGCTTAATGCTCGATTTCGTTTTAGGAACCTTCCATTGTTCAAACGGAAGATGCATTAATGCAGCCTTCAAATGCGATAAACAAGACGATTGTGGCGATGCATCCGACGAAATGGACTGCGCTTCCGAATGTCACTTCTACATGGCCAGCAGTGGAGATGTTGTTGAAAGCCCCAACTACCCGCATAAGTATCCACCATTCAGTGAATGCAAATGGACGCTCGAAGGACCACAAGGACAAAATATCGTTTTACAGTTCCAAGATTTTGAAACTGAAAAGTCTTTTGACACTGTTCAGATCTTAGTGGGTGGCAGAACCGAAGATAAATCTGTCAATCTAGCGACACTATCAGGAAAACAAGATTTATCTAATAAACTTTACGTTTCCGCTTCGAATTTTATGATTATTAAGTTTAGTTCAGATGGATCTGTGGAAAGGAAAGGTTTCCGTGCTTCTTGGAAAACTGAATCCTCAAATTGTGGAGGTATGCTCAGAGCTACACCTCAAGGACAGGTGCTGACATCGCCTGGATATCCCAATAACTATCCTGGTGGTTTGGAATGCATGTACATAATCGAAGCTCAGCCAGGAAGAATAGTTTCATTAGAAATTGAAGACTTAGAATTAGAAATGAACAGAGATTACATAGTAATTAAGGATGGAAATACACCATCTAGTCCGGTTCTCGCGAGGTTAACCGGACCTGGGGAAGAAAATGCTAAAATGGTTATATCAACTACCAATCATCTATACATGTACTTCCGTACAAGTCTGGGGGATTCAAAAAAAGGTTTTAATATGAGATACTCCCAAGGCTGTAAAGCGACTGTTATCGCAGCAAATGGTACAATATCATCGCTAGCTTACGGACTAAGTAATTACCCCAACAATCAAGAATGTATGTATAGGATAAAAAATCCAAACGGAGGTCCTCTTTCGTTGAAGTTTGATGAATTCAATATACATCCCTCTGATGTAGTGCAAGTTTTCGATGGAGCGAGTACAAGTGGACTTAGACTACATTCAGAAAACGGCTTTACTGTTAAGCCCAGAATAACACTCACTGCCTCAAGTGGGGAGATGTTAATACGGTTCGTGTCTGATGCACTGCATAATGGAATAGGATGGAAAGCGACGTTCTCAGCAGGTAAAGTGTAATACAAGTTTTAATCTATAAGTGATTTTAAAAATTCTAATCAATGTGTGTCGTATATCACACCTGTTCATATATTGCCTTTTCAATAAAGGATTTAAACACAGTACTAATTTTTATCTTTAGTTACGGATAAGTGATTGTTTAACTTTTGAATCTCTAAATAGAAATGATATCATGTTACCACAATTATTTGTTGTTACACAATATTTATGGTACAGAATTCTAGCTTAGCTACTTATAAAGTAAAGTTATTGTTGTTACAAATTGGATAATAAATAAATATACGAAATTAATTTATATTTAAATATCAGTAAATTACAGAAAAAAGCTTTCCACATCAGGTTGAATTATAAGTAAGTTAAAATGTGTTATTTTTCAGATTGTCCTCCTCTTAAATCGGGTATTGGTGCATTAGCATCTAACAGGGATACGGCTTTTGGAACTGTTATAACATTTTCATGTCCAATTGGTCAAGAATTTGCTACTGGAAAATCTCGCATTACGACGAAATGTATAGATGGAGGAAAATGGTCAACCACATATATTCCTAGTTGTCAGGGTAAGGTTTTCATTTATGAACTAGCAAACTATCCTCGCTTCGCTTCAGAAAAAACTACTAAATTTATCAAACATTCAAAACAATAACAAATAAAAATTATGTTTTTAATAATTTACAGAAGTATATTGTGGACCTGTACCGCAAATTGATAACGGATTCTCCATTGGCTCTACAAATGTTACTTACCGTGGTGTTGCCACATATCAATGTTACGCTGGATTTGCTTTTCCGACCGGACAACCTATTGAAAGGATATCTTGTTTATCTGACGGAAGGTGGGAAAGAACACCAACTTGTCTTGGTATGTACTGGACGTGTTAAATGTCTTGAAGCAAGAAAGCAATTTTGTACTTTTTTTTTGTCATAATTACCGTTTTTTTTTCAGCATCACAGTGTGTTGCTCTTCCGGACGTACCCCATGCTAACGTGACCATTCTAAATGGTGGTGGCAGAAGTTACGGCACAATCGTTCGATATGAATGCGAACCTGGCTATGTACGTTCTGGACAACCAGTTCTACTTTGCATGAGTAACGGTACTTGGTCTGGAGATGTACCCACTTGTTCAAAAGCCCTTTGCCCTAAATTCCCTGAAATCAAAAACGGGTTCATCGTTGATCAAACAAGGATTTATATGTTTGGAGATGAAGCACGTGTTCAGTGTTATAAAGGTAGATATTGTGAAATAATTTTTTGAATAATGTTAATGTATGTAAATATTATCCTTACATTCTTTTGATATTATATATTATATTTAGGTTTGTGGCTGTTGTTGTTGTCGATTGTGTACTGATGCAATAGGTTTATAGCCAACACACAAAGCACTGTAGAAGTAGG
>DWPT01006990.1:0-11084 GCA_018251895.1 Agathymus mariae mariae | reverse complement strand
CGGTGTGCGCGCGCATCGTAAAAAATTCACTCTCATCATTTTTCCCAATCGCGCCAAAAGAAGTATAACTTCAAAAATGAGCTGCTAAGAGACAAAATTATATTATAAATTAAAATAAAATATTTAAATTCTGTTTCAAATCTACTCTGTGTTCATTCCCTTTACGTGCGGCTCCTTCAATATCCCGAAGGGAATAATTATTTCCTTTGTAAATTTGAGGCTACTTTGGTTCTTAAGTTGTAACTCTTAGTAAGAGTTTAAGCGAATTTAGCTTAAACTGCAAAGAAACAGTTTTAACTTGTCTAAGTTAAGTACATCTTAAGGAATCGCGGAATTACAAATATAGCATTACCTCACTTTGTAAAATAACTTCATAAGCCGAAAAAAATAAATATTATTCTTTCCTCAAAATTACGATATACAAAGCTCGACCTTTCCTTGGATGGAAAAAGAACTCGCTTACGATTGAATCACCCTGCCGATCAAACTAAAAAGTGATTCACATTCAAATTTTTTTTAACCCTTTTACCTTCTTTTTTTCCAACTTTTCTTCTTTTAAGCAAGTAAAATAAAAAAAATATTTCAAGTTAATTCTTACTTTTATTACAATTTATATAAAATGTATATACATTTATACCCTTCTATATATATAATATAAGATATATTTTCCCCATATAAAACTAAAATTGATTAATTAAACAGAATCGCCGTTCATCGGAGTGCAATACCATCTATAATAATATAAAAAAAAAACTTTATTTTGTTTCACAAAGATAAGTTTTTGAAACAAGAATTTCTGGTTAAATTGTAGTCCTTACTTTGTGAGACCTGGTGCCTGATGTGGGTTAGTCACAGGTCACCGGCGCCCAGCCGCCGTAGGACCATTAAGTACGTACTTATTGCTATGCTATCTCATGTTATGTTATATTATATATTTTAAACTTAATTAACCATGACTTCAAAATTGTACATCCGTGCTTCCTTGTGTGCTATATCTATCTATGCAACGACATTGGTACCAAAACTAATGTTACTGTACGAGCTCAACGATCGAGTGTTGTAGATGTGTTGTATCGTGCCGATAGATGTCACATTAAGAAATAATATTATTTATTTAACTAATATATGTGACAAAATTGTATTAACATCACGTGTCGCCTCCAATATTACGTACACAGTCGTGTTAGAGCCCGTTGACAACTGGGTTCTGCTTCCTTCTTGGTACCATCGCTATCACCGGCGGATGGTAAATAATACCAAATATAAGTAATTAAATTTTATTTAATATAATATTAACATTATCGGAATCGGACACGCAGGTATAGTCCGTCCTATAAATATATCCAATATATCAAGGCTATTTTCCTTTCCTAATGTAATTTTAATGACAGGATTTTTCTTTTTTTTTTGTAGTTTACTTACTCTATAAAAATACTTATCACTTACACGGCCACATAATTTAAATACATCGAGGGACACTCAAAAGGTTTACTAGTGTAACATAAGTATACATTAAGTATCAGAATTCTTATGAAAGGCACCCTCGAGGACGTTCACAATGGCGTCGGTAGCGCGGCCAGTAACGCTATTATCTTAAATACCTTTCGGCTACAATGGCTCACAGTGGAATTATTTTATATAAGCAAGTATTATTTACATTGGTACACTAAAATACACTAATAATCATTATTAAAATATATACTCAAACAACGGAGTAATGGCTGCGCATACATAAAAAAACCCAAAGCGAACATGCAACTGTATCATTTTTGAAGTCAGTTAAACATTTTAAAAGCCTGAAAAGATTTTACTGATAATTTAAAATGTTCAAAACAAAATTCACACAGTACTCAAACAACAGGATTGTGGATTGCAATTCGAGCATGATTTATATTCTGCGCGCTCATTTACCGACCGAAATATGCCGTCAGGCGGAATGGCTCCCATAACTCACCCCGAGCGCGATAACATATCACAGATAAATATTTCATCATCGATATTAGAAAACCACGAAATTACATCTGTACATATGATACAATTCTATCAGATCGCCTTCTGTACATTAAGGATATATGAGAAAAACTACTATTAACGGCTTTTATTTACGCAGTAGATACCCAAAACAAAGGTTTTTAGAATATTTGTCTGTGTGTCTGTGCGTTTTTTCGCGCTAATCTCAGAAACAGCTTAACTGTTTAGTTACAGTTTTCACTAACATATCGCAGCAAGCGTGACTTAATATTTAATGTACAATGTAATGTCAAATTTTCACTCTGTCCATAAATAAAATGTCATGAATTAATATATGTATTTCTAATTGTCAGAACGAGAAATCCCCACTCCTGAAACCATCTAGGTGCTATTTGTAAACGTAAGGTAGTTTTTCTGAAGCGAAGCGAGGGCAGTCCGCTAGTTTTACAAAATATGATACTCATTTATATGTAATAGCCTTGTATAATAAAACACGTGAGGCAATTAAAATTAAATGTATTTGTTTTTTACTGGTTCAATACAGTTTTTAGCAAGCAGCAGCGAGAGCAGGAAAAATAAGAAAGGCTTATGAAGTAAATGCATTTTTTACACTATGCCCACCAGACACAAAAAAATATACAATTATTATGAAGGCTAAAAATAACTATGTGCATAGTTAGTGCAGCCTCACTAATCTATATGTCAAAAATAATTTAAATAGACCTCGTGCGTCGCTTCCGGGCCGGCTCGATCAAAACAGAACATGAGTGTCGATTGATATAATCACAATGCAATTATTACCTGCGTTTTTATTGTTTTTAGTTGTATCACTTATGCTAGTATATAATTATGATGTATTCGTCATCCAATTCATCCTGACCTTCACTGCAGAGAGAAGAGGTCTTAGATTCAATTTATCTGTTACAGACATTTACTTCACGTGGGCGTTTGCGATGTGTTAATTGTCTATGTCAATGCCCAGCGCGATATTGGCAATTTAGCAGTGGTATGGAACTGTGAACATTTACTTTTTTGCACTTTGTACGTTTACGTTTATTACTATGACGTCAGCAGCTATTTACATGTCTATCGAACGCAATAAAAATGTACTGTTAGACGGATATTTTGCCATTCATCAAAAGAGACGTCCCAGTGATTTCAAGAAAATTTGATTGCCGTCAATGGTTTCTTTGAGTTCGTATTACGTAGCAGGTACTTACGATACTTTTCATTTATTGCCAATATTTCGACCCAGTTGCATGGATCGTGGTCACGGCGAAACTTCGGTGGCAGGGAGAACCCGTCGACACACCATTCGGCTTGTTCGTTTTTATTTTTAAGGCACCGTGTAACGACACACGACACTTACTTTCTTTCTTTTAGTTTATTGTACTTACAATAACTAAAATATGCTACTTAGCATAACAATATTTTACTCGTATTTACACATATGGTGAAGTGGATCAATTCTCAAACATTCAAGTGTTACATTCAAATGATTCAAATTACAGAAGCGCTATTTCGAAACAGGTAGGTATTTATCAATTAATCGACCAGATAAGTGCAGATGTCGATGTCAGTTCCCACTTGCGCCAAATTATTGCGGAGGTTAAATCTGTCACCATAATGTGAACTGTAAATTATGGCTTGAATTTCATAAATTAGTTTACTGCGGTCACTATATCGTTAACTAGTTATTTGTGGTTGAATTAAATTTAAATGCTCATAACATATTAGTCTGTGTCGATTGTAAGGGAACGACTAAATAAAGGCAAGTTCAACGGAATACTGGGTATAGATTTGAATTAAAAATTGTTGGTGACCTCGCTCCACGTAACTCCTACATACGGTGAACATTTACGACCATATGGTGATTTTAAATCTGTTAACGACATAACAGAAGTAGTTCGATATCGTACTCCGAGTCACAGAGCCGAGCCGATAACGCCCCACTTGCTGATAAGGTAAAAGCTATGATAGATTACAACAGCCCGAGACGTTACAACCGAGTCGTATCTTCGGTATGATTAACTATTACAGGTCACACCTACAAGCAGTGTTGATCTCGTACCGCGCGATCGTATGAACATAGCCTAATACTATTGTTACAAAATATCAAAATATTCCTTTGATATTTAAGTGCGTAATTCCGTTTATCTCCAAACACTACGTATATGAACAGTGAAAAGTTAATTCAACATTTATTTACCATTAGCATCTATTATATTCAGTACTCCGCGTCTGGTTGTTTTGAATTACACCGTACGTTAGCATTATTTAAGGTCCCATTTTGTTCGCGTGTATGACTAAGTCCAAGCGCAGAAAGAACAAAGCTTCATCCGCTGTAATTATATTACCGCGTTTACATTCCCGCTCCTCGCGCAGAATTAGTTAGAGCTGCGGACGGCGACTTCGTGTGGGTTTAATTGTACCGTATGTGTTTTACTTGTTAAGTCTGCTCAAACTGAATAAATTCCGGTGGACGAGGTCTAAGTTAATTGTGTTTTGTTCTTGTTCGGTTCGGTGATAAACGGAGAATTACCTTAATTCGATATTGCATTTTAATAATGAAGGTAAAATGACTTTCATGTTCAATCATTTTTATCGTTATATTCATGTTATTATATCTGAACTAAACTTTGAAGCTAGACCGATCTCCCGTAGGGTATCTATATATGTGATTTGGGTTTCACTTAATTTTTCCACAAATGAACAGTACATTAAAAATGTGTAGACAACAATGTTCAACTTTATCACACTTTTAAAACATCGTCATTATTTCATGCATAAATACTCACAGTCGTATATTATTTATTATCATAATTTGCCAGCGATCAAGTGTTATAATTTGGATCGTGACTGTACCGCCCATTGTCCTACGTAACGAAATGACGCATTAATAGACTATAACTAGCTTCGTAATCAGTGAATATTCGGGGCGTACAGACTGGTGTGGTGAACAGCGTTTGATGACTTGTTGTCTAAACGGGTGTTTGTTATGGTGAATATTGAATGCTACGATTTTTAGATACAATAGAAAATTAAGATTTACAATTTATCTTAAATTAAAATACTTAAATTAGGCGCGTATATCAGAGTGGGATATTCATATTAAACAATTCACTGACCAGAGTCCGTGTAGTGACCAGGTTAATACAAGATGGTGCGAGTAATAAAAACGAATCCCACATTTTTTGTAAAACATTAGATATTTGTGTTTTTAAGTATTTAATGGAAAATAATTTATAATGTAAGTCGTACAATATTGTTGGGTGAGTAGCAAAAATCAAAATTATATTCGTAAATATCACACTACCGATGCAACACTGTCACTTTTGCAGAAATATATTTTTACAGAAGCTTCTAAACATGTAATCCAAGATCTGCTGATTCAAAAATAGATTATCAATTTGTTACTTCAAAAACTAATACTGTATTATCTGCATAGGAAAACACTTAACCTCTTAAAACATCTAAAATCTACAGATGGCTAAAGACCTAACTTCCTTACATCAGAGTTATAATAAAAACAAAATGATTGTAGGAGAAAAAACTAACCTGTTAAAGTAATTATATTTTAGAGAAACAAAATCACATCCATGGCTACTGATTATGATTTAATTTTTATATTCGAGAAAAGAGCAGTACGCGCCATTTACAACCTCAAGCCTAGGGATTCGCTAAGAGATCTCTTTAAAGAAATTGGTACATTAACTGTAGTATCAAAATATTTTATATAATTTTATGTAAGTTAAAAGATACTCCAATAGTTTTCTTAAGAAGAGTAATGTTCGCAATATAAATACAAGAAATAATGCTGAAATGATTGTACCAAATTTCGGACTAAACAAAACTGGTGGCTCTTTTATGGATAGATTGTTTTGTAAATTAAAAACTCACGTCAAACGTATGCTAATGTATAAATTTTGCAACAAACAGATGTTTTTTTTTTAAAGAGAATATTGCTTCGGTATGCGTTTAATATATAGCCCTAAGTATTAGTAAATACTATCAGTAACTATTAGTAGGAAAATACACTTTGGGAGTTTTTTTCCGGTTCTTCGTCCAATACCACTCACATTAGGATATTCTTCATGGATGATTTTGTTTGATTTTCGAAAATTAATTGTAAAAACTAACATCTTACTTAGTAACGACTTACCAACAATTTGGTGGAAGTGGAATCTGCTACCATAAGCATTCAATCCATCCACTTTTGAAAAATTGTCACAAAATAAATCCATGACTAAATATCATCTGATAGTGTCGCAATACTAAAAAACATTTCCATTAAGTTAATTTTGATTCATCGAACCATATTTTCATTTTCCTGTCGAATATGACTTTATCCCGGCACGCGCGCAGCTCAGTTTGACTTTGTAATTCGTTTATTTACTTTCTGTGTCATTCCAGCCAGCTGCTTTGTTATATTTGTTAAATCCTCTGCGACATGTCACATTTATTCTGTTTTTTTTAACATTTTTTAAAAGTCTCGAATCCAAGCTTCCTGTTCTCGTGGTGCACCAAGCTTTATTTTGACGCAAGATAACCGACACTTGTTAACCGACTCTATGACAGTGCTACTGGAATACCTCTGAAATATAAAGGCTGACTCTAGAAAAAGAGTTTAGAAACCTTAACATCCATCAACATTTTTTCATTGTATGTAATATCGGGATTAAGGTGTTTCCTCAGTTTCACTAACCGAAAATAAAATTCTTGGAATTATTTTTAGATATACCCAATGCAATTCACCATTCACGATACGTCGCGATTAATCGTGCTTTTGGCTGCTACCAGTGAACTTGTTTTGGACGATTTATACTTCACTGAACAATCGTTACATGTAACTTTTACAACATCACCATGTTGTGCATCTGCAATAACAGAGAACTTTTGCTTTGGTTTGAACTGTTAACTTCCTACTTCATTACAATATTGAATATGATCTACGTAATTATCAAGCCAACTGCCGGCCATTTTATTACATAGCACTTAATATGTACGTTACATCGTCGATGTAACTGTTAACTTTTAAGTTTTTATTCAATAACCGGAGAAGTGAATTACCCAATTTCTGTAATTTACCGGTATGTCTAGACTGCGTTGTGTCATGTCTGACATTACGAAATGATTACAGTCTCGGCAAAGTTCGGTGACCATAAATGATTAATTTATTTATTTATTAATTAACCATTCAATTCAGTAAATAAAAGAAAGATTAGAAAATAAAACAATATTTATTAATGCGGCGTTCAGCACAACATACCGTAAAAAAAGAAAAATATCAAATATGTAAATGACGATAAATTCACCTGGTATGTTCAATCCGATGAATAGATGTGTTCGTAACTGGGGCTGCACCGTCGCACCGCCAGCGAAAGAGGAAGCGATAGAGCCGCCAGTTAATTGACTGTCCAATTTAAGAAGAGTGTGCTATAGTTAGGGTCATAATTTTTATGCCTTACTTGTGAGCGATACTAGTCAAACTGTTGGTACCAAATAAGATAAGGAGTAAAATTCTAATTTATTCTGTATTGTTAGAACGCTAAAATGGTTATCTCTTAAAGTTCACAAAACGTGAGCATCAGGTCAGAACATTTTTATGACGTCGTTTTGGCGAGAAAATCTTCCATCGCATGATTCCTTTTGCGTTACAGAATACTTCAGTATTCCAGACGAGTGGCAACGCCAACACCGGCATATATTATCCACTGCACAAACTAAATTCGGTTCGATTCAGATGTGGTCGCATATTTATTTATTGTTCGCTTCATCAATATCATCGTTAACTAGTTTTCAGTTTATAATAAATATTTAAATATTTGCAAACATCGTGGCTGTGCATCCATAATATATAACTACACTTTCCCCATGCACATCGATCATTACATAGGAAACATAAAGGTGCGTTCACTCAAGATTGCAGAGCCAGCGTACGATACGAAGCTGTAAATAATAATTATAGATATTTTATGCATCGGAGCAGTCGCTGCCAAAAAGAGTTTCTTTTTTGACGGAAGTTTGGTGAAACTTAATCGAAGATACGGAGTTTTCTCGGTAACAAAATAATTCGTTAAGTTAATTTAAAGTTCGTTTATTTCCTTATTGTAAAATCACGGAATAAAACAAAGTTATCAACTCGTAGACAGTATAAGCGTAAATTACTCTTTTCTATAGACAAGTTTTGGAAAGCGGATTAAAAGAAATTTAAGGTCGAAGCGAAACAGAATAAAAAGAAATAAGGAAAAAATTAAATAACATCGCAATTTTTTCGTACATTTTTAAATCCGCGTTAATTAGCCGACATTATTGTCAACTTTGTTGGTTCGCGGTTGAAAGGGTTCCGTTTTATCAGAACGCTGGTGGAATGGAAGATTAATATCGAAACACAATTCAATTTGGTGCGAGCACGCTTCATTGTGTCCGCGGCTTCGCTGACAAATTAATTTGCAGTTTAATAAATCTAGAATGACCCATAAGTGATGTATCTACGTTGAAATATTATTGTTGTAATTATCAACATAAATAAAATAGTGTAAAATAAATGTTTATATCCGTCTTGCTGTTTCTGTATCTTTAGTTTAAATGACGTAACGCTCGGTGGTTCGTAAGCAGGTTACGACACGAGCAGATGAAAGATGTAGCAGCTGTGTAGAGGGTTTAAGTAAAAGTAACAAGATTTTACCTCAAATGTACTTAACGAGCGCTATTTTAACGAGTACGAGGTATTTTTCACGTACCAATTTATATAAATTAGAGACTGTCCAAAATTAATGAAATACTACTAAATGGAACAGTATTTTCCTGGAGAATGTCTTACTGTTCGCAATTTAAATGGCTCTGAAGTCCGAGGAGCCAACGGTTCCAAGAAATGCACTTAAATCTTACTTTGGAAAGCAATTTCTTTCTTAAAATGCATCTTTGCCAATATCGTTCTTATTAGGTGTGGTCAAAGGGGAGCTTTGTAGTTATTAAGATTTTAATTGTGCCGACAATGTACAAAAAATTACGTCAAAAAAAGAAAATTTTCGGATATGCACATATTGGATCCGAAATTACTAAATGTAACAAACTTGCGTAACCGAACTCATCGGTCTAGAGCAATATACACCTTACCTTATTAAATCCGTTTTTCAACAAATTGTAATTTTTCACAATGCTCCTGCGTATTATTATTTAGAATTAGACGTATTCTGTTCCTTTTATTTTTTATCTTCGCTAATATTCGCCCAAGTACAACGTCTAATATACTGCTTTTTATGTTTGACAAAAGTCTGTTTTTATTTTCCATTCAACATTTCTTAGAAAACTGTTGAACAATCGATCACGCATTCGCGACAATTCGTTACTTGGTATTCAATGGATGCTTAGGACGCCTGTCCACCATACTTAACTTGGTTTATATGCAATTCAACGTACTTCATTATCTAATTCAAAACGAACCCTATTACCTTTGAAATTATGATTATATTATGATTTAATGAACGCTTCGTTGAAATTTGTCAAGGCAGCCATTTCGAAAGGTGTGTTATGGATATTAATATTTTATTTGTTATACAGTTTAAAATTTCATTGAAAAGTTTAAAAGTAGCCCGGTCTCACAACTGGGTTTAAGAATAATAAATAATAATTTAACTTCTTCGGCAATACGGCGCACAGCGATTTATGTAGAAAAGTTTCAACAAGAGATTTATCGACTGCTAACACTTCGTGCGATATTAGCTTTAAGACACTGGGGTAGCTAAATATTTAACACAAAGGAAACAATTGATCCAACTACCTCCTTCATTAAATGATTTGGACAGTTGTTGTGGGATTTCTTAAGTTTGATTTTTACTACGAATATTTTACTCTATACAAGTCTCATATTGTCCTATATTGCACAAGTCTCCATTTGGTTCTTCTTTTAACTGATGTGATCCAGTAGATTTCACCTAAATCCACTTTTACTTTACATCTACCTTTATAAACAACTGCGTTTAGTATCATTTCTGACGATGTTTACAGTGTTATTGTAAGTAATATTTATTGTAAATTTTGCAAAATTATGCTCAATTTCTTGTAAAATTTTGACACTCAAGATATTTCGGTAATTACAGATATGGGGCAAATTAACTTTTATATTAAATTTTGGCGCATTTAATATGTTATTAATATTATCCGAGACTTTGCAGGAAAGGAACTAAGTTGATAATTCGTCAATTTAATTTTATTAACTTTTTCCATGTGTGTAATTGTATCCCTCATAAAACGACTCCTCATTTTATATGTCTTGCTGAAACGAATTATGAAAGACTGACAGCTACGCCGGTGATTCTATTGGAACCGAGAGTTTTTCAATTTTTTATTTAATTTCTATTTCTGGATCTATGGAATTATAAAAATGCATTGAACTCATTTAGACCAGTCTAGACGTAGAAATTTGATATTTATATTCCTCATTAGCAACGTTTGTAACAAGCGCCAAGTTCCCTCACGGAGGGGTTTAATTAAACAGATGGCACATGCTGTAAAATACAAGTCGTGACAAGAAATATGTTACTGCTGGTCAGATACATCTGGGATTCAAGTTAAACGCTACGATTAAAGGTAACGCAGGTGTAAAATCTTCATTCAAAATATGTATTTCTAAACTGATGAGAAAAAGAATGCAGTTTATTGATATGGAAGTACTTATAAGAAACAGACAAATAATTTGCCTGTATTAATTAAGGTAATCAGTACATTTTATATTTAAAACATGAATATGAGATCATTCTCATTATTACGTATCAACAGCTGAGTCTTGCTGTAAATCACCTAGTTATGTCTAGTAACTGGGAAAACTGGTGCTTTTTATTAAATCTTCTATTCAAATTGGATATGTGAAAAGTGAAATTAATTATATTATGTTAAAATAGGTCATGGATTGAAGGTTAAGCTAGCTAAATATCACCAGAGTGTAAGGAATTTAAAATACATCGCTGACAATTTGCTTTAATCGAAGCACGTCCAAAATGAAATGACAGCATGAACATGCTTTTACTGTCAACACTGAAAAAAGTTTCAATTTGACAGCACAATCCCCATCTGAAAAAAAGGTTCAATTTGATAGCACAATCCCCATCTGA
>DWPT01006989.1:0-11084 GCA_018251895.1 Agathymus mariae mariae | reverse complement strand
TCGAGTCCTCAAGGCGTCAATCTTTATTGTTTATTAATAAAATTTATTAATTATATTTCGACTACCAACGCCTATGCTAATATTTGTTTACTATTAAAAAAAATATATTTAAATTATTCTGACTTGCATATTTTGAAATTTATTAATAACAATATTAATTAATTAACGATCCGAATATACTCATTGTGTAAAGCCACACTATAATATTTAGATATGTTCTCTTCACACGCTTATACTTAATGTAATGCCGAAATATGTCATCTATGTTCGTTTTTAATAATTGAATAACATGTTCACATCAACATTCCAAAATTTATAACTATTTCACACCTCATAATGTTCTTGCCCTCTGTAGTCGGTCCAGAAGAGACAAACGTCAGCATACTGTAGCTCTCCCCGGTCGGAGAACCCTACAGCAAACCAGTTAATTGCCGGCGCCTTCTCTGAGAGTAATAGTTGAAAATTAATTTTCCGAGTCGAATAATTCACTCGCCACTTGAGCAAGAGGTCTCCATTCGGGTCCAAAACTGACTCACTTTCCGCTAAATATTCATCTGTAATGGAAAATTACTTACATTTAGCGCTTGCAGTCATTTATAGAAAGCTAGAACACCTTTTGTAGTGTTTTCCGGTGGATGATGGGGCTACTTTTCTTCTATTAAAAAAAACAATAAGCGTACTTTACAACCCACAAACAACAATTATGACACCGCCGGTGTGCCGGTCTGAGCTATCGTGGATGTTTCTTACTGGTACCTAGTGATTACTAGTGGTACTTAATAACATCAGCTGAGTGACCGCCGCGTTGTGGGTAAGTAAAAAGCTAACTATCGAGTTTTACAACCGTGTTAAAAATAATTCATGCCTAACTTTAAACACTAGTACCTAGTTAGGTGCTAACAAAGGTTTTACACTCGAGTACCGTCTGGATAAAGTTGAAGGCACGAAACTCAGCGAGTTCTAACATGAATGATTTGGTACCGTAGCTTCACCTGTTAGTCAGCGACACAGTTGTTGGTACAACAAGACCAGGGGAAGTTGGTTTGGACCCTAAGATGGATGGAACATCTATCATATAGCTGTATAAGTACAGCAACATCTAAAGTTTTCAGGAGTGAAGTTTCTTATAAAAGTCCATTAACAGTCACTCAGTACGTGGACTGTATACCCGCTTGCAAATTCTAAATTAATTAAAAACTTGTAGGCAAGAAAGTAAAGTCGATATTTACATATAAGAAGGAATAGTCTAGATGTTCCATGGCCGATTTCCCTCATAGTCAGCACGAGTTCGAACCCTGAATGCAGCTTTTAAAACAGGTATTAGAAACTAATTATCCTTTGCCTGATTGATGGAAAATTGGAGAAACCCCACATACATAAGGAGGGTTCTCTTAAATGTTCGAAGGTGTGTTAAGTCTGCCAGTTCGTATTTGACCAGTGTGGCCTATGGTCTATGATCTTTACTGCTCAAGATGTTACAGACCTGACCCCAACAATGAGACGAACTGATTGTGATGATGACGATGACATACTTACATGAGTTTTCTCTAATGGAAGAGTAAATACAGCATAAAAGGGACGACAGAAGAATTAGAACGCACTTTGCCCTCATGTTCCAAAATATCTGTTATCTTAAACCATTGCAAACTTAAGCACTGAAAGAACTGTTCAGTGCGAGTGCTGGCACCGTAATGAACAGGAAGATCCCGTAGCTATCTTGGAAATACCGATGTCTCTGTCTATAGATTCGTAATACGCCTTTAAGGTACAGTCGAGTAGAAAAACTCATAGACTTATTTTTTTTTAGTTTCGCATAGATCAACTGATATTGGATCAAATAGATTTAAGTCAGTGTTTGAATTAACCATATATATATGTAATTCAACATTTTCAGATATCGTTTTAAGATTAATTTTTCAGTCAGTAATAAATTGATCGTTATCATAATTTTAAATTTATAAGTCCAATACATTTTTGAATAATAAAGACTTGAAAAAAAAATGTTTTATTTATTGTTCAATTTAATCATTGTTCTCCAGAAACTTATTTTTCACACGACAGTACTATTGGCCCTTTCAATATGAGAATATTTGCCATAAGCATTGTGCTAATGCAAGAATGTGAAGTAGAGAGCGACGCGAAGGCGCGCGCGGTCCACAGCGCCGCTTTATTAAATTCCTTGAATTAATCTGCCGCCAGCAATTCATTATACGAGGTGAGCGGAGAAGCACTAATTATATTTCAAAATCGTATACCATAATCAAATTCGGGGTCCACTATGAGCTTCTAGACGAACAGTCCGGCTACGTTATTAACGTCTCGTCAATTTTCGTAGGTCCCTACCCATCTACATTACAGCAGATGAGATGAATAATGGCAGTTGATATAAACAACGTTGTCCAGAGACATTAACAAACTGGCTATACTCGTATTGTAGAGTTACTTTCAATTAGCTGATTTATCAATAATTTCTATCATTCCCGGGTCTATGCTGTAAGAAGCACGAAACTTACAATAAAATTGAGATTTCTTGTTCAATAGCATCCGTTGCAAATTATTTTTGTACGGAACATGTATGAACAAGATTGTAAGTTAGTACAGCGTAAATATAATGTTTAGGTACTATAAATGTTTACGACGTTAATTTTTATACAACTATCTCTTATTGAAAACATTTGTCGACTTAAATATTACATTTTATAAAAGCTGTCATTGTTGTTAAATTAGAAAATATATTTAGGAGCATTTTAATTAAATTAAAATTGAAGGAGACATGTTGTACATCTTATTTATTGCATAAAGAACATCTTATTTTTATAGATAACATGAAATGTATTCGGGGTCAACATTCTTTTTCTGTATTGCAAGTATCCGGTACAAGTTCCTCTTGTACGTCAATTTGATCATCTGTTTTAGATTGGTTTTCTCTTGTATCTTCAACTGTCGAGTTCTTTTCGCTTACATCCTCTGCCGTATCATTTTTCTGTAATGTACAAAACTTTGGTTCATTGTATAATAAATGTTCTCCTACAAAATAGACATTACATGACAAGTGTCCAATTTGTTTACTCAACTAACGTCTGGAGGTATCTTCCAGCTGTTTCAAGTAAGTGTTTTATATATGATGCCCTTATATGTATGTAAGTTCAAGTATAAAATTCTATTAATAAACTGAGTTGAAGGTTGAATTTATAAAATGTGGTCTGACTGCTACATCCGAATATACAAGGAATAGCGAGAAATGCTCCGTGAAGTCTCTGGAAAGTCTCTCAACTTTGACAAGGGCTATAATGATAATGCAATAAAAAATAAAAATAGCTAGTAGGAAGACACACGAGGCCGATTTCAATGAAAAAAAAAATATACTGTAGTTAAAATTTAGCCCAATTTTGAGGTTATTGATTTTGAAAAAAAAGTAACACTATATCATTGTAGTGTCATTAATATGTATCAAATTATTTCAAGAACTGATTTAAAACAAAAAGGAAAGTATTAAATGTTAATTAAATTATTGATATTGTTGTAATTTATGCTTAATGGTATAATTGTATAGTCGAAGTGTTTTATCAATACGGCCGTCTTGCGGCGGTTCTATCATTCATTGTCCGTTTTTTTACAT
The DNA here is from genome assembly GCA_018251895.1 of Agathymus mariae mariae. Classification (NCBI taxonomy): domain Eukaryota; kingdom Metazoa; phylum Arthropoda; class Insecta; order Lepidoptera; family Hesperiidae; genus Agathymus; species Agathymus mariae. The sequence continues at coordinate 7,465 of DWPT01006989.1, read as the reverse complement.
GCGATAGGTTAAGGCTTGACAAAAATCCCACCTAAGGGTAAGTGGTACGGTGAAGTCTGAGACTAACGCAGTAACGTACAATAGCCCTATTCACACACTTCTTGGAGACTCTCGCGTCGTACCTAGTTGGGAACGCGAACCTTCATGACGGTACAAGAACGGCGAGTGCCCGATACATTTCAACATAAATCAGTTTCATACCTGCTCCCGTTCAAAGAGTATGACTAGCTCGACATGTTTGGTATTGGGGAACATGTCGACGGGTACCGCCCGAACGGGGGTGAACGGAGCCCCGTGGAGGGTCTTCGACGACGGCCGGGAGAGGTCCACTAAGTTCTTGAGCGCGGAGGCGGGGCTACACGATATGTAGACCAGCCGTTTCACTTTCTTCGTGTTCCGGAGTTGGGTGACCGCTCGCATATCTGTTAGGTGAAAAATATATTAATTACCTCCAAAAGATGCAATACAGAGCGAACATAATTAGAATATTTGTAATACTTAATTAAAACTCAACGACCTCGTAGCAGTTGGTTGTGAGCCAGGGAGGTTATGGAGCTCCGTAACCGAAACTATCGAATATCCGAAATAAAAATATATCGGAAACCGTAACCGAATCCGACACTAAATTTTCGGATAATTTCGGACAGAGGCAGAGTCTAAATAAACCGCTTTACGCTGACCGAGCTGATACCTTAGCGGCGTCGTTCACATTTTCGAAAGTTTTTATTTTTAATTTGTTTTTTATGTGAATCGAATAATCCGAAATAATTTCATATCTGTAACCGTAACCGAAACCGGTAAAATATTTTTCACATATCCATATCCGGATCCGAAATTTCATAACACCCCTGGTCGCGACGGGCTCATGTCTCGCCCAGGGGGCTATTAATGTAGCAGACAAGTTGTTCTCTGGTGATGAGTGTTTGTGATGACGACATATTTGTGTACGTGTACACACTCACATGTGCGACCACAGAGCACGGTGTGTGTGACGACGTCTGTTTATTTATTTATTTATATTTAATAATGTCTCACGTGAGTTTACCGCGCTGCATATCCTATGTACTTATAAGAATATTTTGATGGTGACCGCGCAGTGCATATTTGTAGCATTTGAACCATTATGGTGCCGGCCAACAAGGAAGCGGTGAGCCGCTTGCGCACTGGATCTCCCACGCTGGCACCGCAACACTTTCACAGTTTACCTTAGATGGTTGGTAGCTAACCAAGCAGGTGATACAACCATCGACCTCCAAAACAAGGAATCTGATGGTATTTTCTTCTTCACAAGCAAGACACAACAACGTGCAGGGTAGGTTGGTTTTTTCCCAGTCGGATGGAATGTCCGCCATCTCGATGTTGAAAGATTACAGACAAACCTCTAAAAGCTCCATGACTTGGGTCAGTTACAACCGAGCGACCGACTCGTACTATGCAGACGGCAGTCGGGTGCGTATTAGTAACAGAAAATCCTTTGCCGCTTCCGGAGTCATCGGATTCTTCTATTATCGTCTGACATAGGTTCTGCAGTCGTACGAACTTGCGACAATGCGATTGACTACAAACTCATTCATCAATCTGCACTAAGCACTTCAATAAACTCCTGGTCTTCTCAATCAGGAGATTCGTGGTGTGAATTCGCTGATAGTTCAAAGCCATATTACAGAGAACAATGATAGTAAGTCCGGTACTGACGCAGGCCAGCCCGCGGCGGGTCCACGATGGCCACTACGTCTCCGTCGGCGCGCGCCAACACCGACAGCAGCTTGTCCTCGGCGCGGCCGGCGAAGAACTCCGCGTTGTCGATCCCGTTCAGCTCCGCGTTCGCTCTCGCGTCCTGCACCGCCTCCGGTACCAACTCGAGCCCTAACACCTTGCCGCAGTGCTGTAACGGGTACTCACGATTTTTGTATTTCTATTGATATTTCAACCTAGTTACGTGGATCATGGCCAGGGCTTTACAAGCGTCATAAGAATCATAAGAAGTATCACTAAAATATATTGTAGGTATATTACAAGTAATACAATGTGTAATAAGAAAAATAACAATTAAAGAAAAAATATGAACGTATACTAAATATATTCCAGCAAGCACATTGACAAAATGAGTAAATGAACTTTTTGTAGGTTAGCGCACTTTACCATCGAAGACTACATCACTGCTTACCATCAGATGGAAACGTAGTCAAGCATTGACTTATAATAATTAGAAAATACACGCAGTCAACAGTTTACTTACGAATACGTATTAAAAATATGCTACAATAACAAATAGATAAAGCAAAAAGAGAACTACAAAATATACGCTTTTTACTTCGGTGACAAAAAGTTGCGTTACAATTTCAAAAACACCAATGCGCAGATACAACCCCCTCTTGGTTGTTCTATTACTGAAGATTAACTAAAGATTTATTTTGTAATATTTTTGTTATTATTATAAGACGATTTTGTCAACTGCTTTTGTCACGAAGGAGACAGAGGCGTGAGAGGCTCCATCTACCCTGGATGCCAAGCTAATTTCCCCAGTTCGCGACGCACCCTCCCAAATTATGAATGCGGCAATTCCCCCAAGATTATTCTGACGGATGCCACGGAGTATTTGCCATACGATATTTGTCTAATCCAGATTATCCGGATAGTAATCGCGCAGAGGAAGAAGTTCCTTAACTACTGGCAGGCTATCATGTTTCAACCATGTATCAAATGTTTTAACCTGTTAAGGAGAAGTTAACAAGCGAGTTGCCCGCTTTACTGCCGGCATCGCGTTGGTGCTGCCATCGATGAAACTGATGTCCTTAAAATGGTGACTGTACATTTATCTCTACGAACATTTACAACTGAAATGTGAAGCGAACTTTATAAGTCTGACGTTTGACCTTGACGTCAAGCAGACTTTTAAAGTCGATTGTTTGAATTAATTTGAACTTATTAACGTATATCTATAAAGCTCAAACTTTAAAAACGTGCAGGGAAAAAAAAAGAATGAAGTAAGCCGATTAACTGTTGCAGCCACGATACAATATCACAACAAAATACCAACATCTGACAGTTCAGTTTAACATTTGGAGGGTACATTTATATTAATTGCCGGTTACGTTGTTCCGTCAAAACTAATGTACGAGCAAAAGTAATTTGAATGTTGACGCGCTGATAACTTATAGTACATTAGTAGTTTGTTACCTTGGCGAAACACAATCCTATAGTACCGGTGCCGCAACAAATATCGACCACGGTCGACCCCGCCTTCACATCGCTCAGCTCTATAGCTCTCTGGTACAGAATGTCTGCACCGGCGGTGTTGATCTACAAGATATAAAAACATTTAAAACCCAAGAGGTGCGGTGTGAATTAAAGATAAATGAATGCTGCTGTTTTTATTAATCTCAGTTTATACGTAGGTACCTGGAAAAATGCTTCAGGCGATATCCGAAACTGCAGCCCTAGTATAGAGTCGACTATGTGAGTTGATCCTAGAAGATGTATTGGCTTCGAACTGTCCTCGCCCACTCTCCTGCAACAGAAGTATAAGTATTAAGGCTGCCCATTGTAGATATATGATAAGGATAAATAAATAAATGAAATAAATTAAAATGAAAAACCAAAAATGTAATCCTTATACATTTTTATTTTACATATACTTGTAGGTGATGACATCATGATGATCACCTCAAAAATTTGATAAGTTAAACATGAATATGTCACAAGAAACAGAATCACAGCAATTCATTAAAAGCAATAGTATTAATTTATGCATCATAATCAAATAAGGTCAAAATTTAAACTGAACTCATATATCACACATTTACATAGTGGTAGAGGACCACACAAATTGATGGAGATGTGCCAATACCTTCTGTATGACCTTCTTTAATAGATTTTTACATTATATCTTTGCATACAAACGTCGCCTAAGCACATTCTAATAATAAAAAACTTTTATTACTTATACTTATTGCAACATCATTGAATGAAAGTACTAAAAAGATACTGTTTAAGATGTTTTACTGTAGAATTAGAATGTTTTCGTTATGCAAATGTATCACCGTGTTTTTTATTTTGTATAGTTTTTCTTCTACCTAAAATTTTGGTATCAATTTATTTATAGTTAGGAGTCATTAGGGCTTCGTTGTTGGTATATAAAATGTTGTATAACACTCACCGTTTAGTGAGAATCTCAAAATAGACAGACTTGATGCCACAAGCCACAGCTTCATCAGAACTAAAGTGCTTTCTCAATTCATCCTTTATTTTATCTAACTCTTCTTGTGTTAGTGTCTGCAATAAGTTTCAGTGACACAGTTCAATTATAAATTTTTAAAACACTGATTTATAAATCTTTGAAAACATACCTGCGGATGCATTGATATGACAAGCATGATATCTCCAGACAACTTGGATTGTCTCACAGTCAAGTACCTCCAGTAGCCTGAATAGTCTGCTGGTGAAAATGGTGCCATATTTGAATTACGAACAAAAGTTTGGAAAACCTAAAAATAATTATCATTTACTTACAGTTACTAACCCTTACTTATTCAAGAGAATATTCATTATGACAAAAATTGTAAAAAGCTCAAATTATTCCCAACTGTTCATATTTTACATTTCACTCAGCTATGATAGGAATATTTACATATACATTCATTTTGGTGTAATTTCGTTCAGTATGTAGAACTTGTGATAAACTAGTCATCTTTAAACTCTAAATGTGTATATTTTTTGTCATGTCCATATTGATTATATGACCAAATAATCAAAAACATATGTTCATTTAGTTGTGCTGAATTAAACTTGATATATACTTTTAACATACCAACACAGCCTTCTTGGTCTCCTCAGATATGTGTATCTGTGATTGTATTGGCCCTACGGCGATTGTCCCTGCTGCATATGTACCAAGCCTGAAACCAACTGTAGGCTCTCCTGTGTCCATATCAAAACCTACAGTAAATTCACATTTGTTTCTGTATCCGTCAACCACTGGTGACCGCTCTATAGGTTTCAAATCAAAGCTCAACCCATTGTACAATTTTCTGTTTGCTTCTATCGAGTCCCTCTTCATTTTGTACATTTTCCATACTTCATTATCAAAATTCATCATCAATCTTCGAATTTCTTTCTCTTTTAGTTTGAGCTGAAATATACAGTAGTCTTAATTATCAATTTACATTACATTTGATAACTCAAGTGTATTTGACGAAAGTCAGAAATTAATGATATCTATTTTTCATATCAAATTTTTGTAATATTTACCTGTTCCTCATAATTTATATTCCAGTAAGGAGTGGTAGCATCTTTCAATCTTTCCTCTTGACTCTTGTTGTCTTCTTCTTTTTTCTTCTTACCATTATCATTACCTTCTTGTTCCTGCTTCCTTTTCTTAAACAATGGATCAGGTGCAGGTTTTGCTACCTCTGCTTGCAAAGTTTTTCCTGCATAATAATCAACCATAAAACTAACAAGGCATTTCATATCCAGTATGTCTGAATCATATAAGTTGTACAAGATAATTTTCTTAGCAAAGGAAGACATTTAAATGTTAATCCAAAACAAATATATTGATAGATATATGTAACAAAACGATTACTGTAAATAATACCTTTCCAAGAAAATCCATTGAGTGCAGCAATAGCTTTGGACCTAGCTTCTTCATTTTGGAAGCAAGCATATAACCAGTGGCTGCCATTTTTGGGCCGTTTGATTTTGCTTACTTTTAGGTCCAATTTCTCATTCATTAATTTTTTCAATTCCTATAGGAATGGTTCATGTAAGTATTATTTTGTTATGTTATTTGTATTGAATTATGTGATAAAACTAGAGTAATTACTGCATGTACTAAGTGGAAGAAAGAGTATGATAAAAGCGGGACCTACAGGTAAATATATAGTTGAGAACTATAATTAAACTATTACCGCAATACCGTAGAATTTTGGAAGCCCTCGCACTTCAATTTTAAAGTTTTCGGATGAAAAACCACCGCGATCAAGATATGCATATTCCTCACTGTTTTCTACAGTTTTTGGTGAATCAAGGCTTGCTTCTGATGTTGCATTAGTTTCTTGGGACATTTTAATAGTTTTATTCTTTGTCTCTAACAAACATTTAGGGTTTAATTTAAATATATCCTATTATTTTCTTTTACCGCATTTATAATAAAATGAGGTTATATTTACACAACTGTCAATGTCCCCGTCGTCTATTGACATTTATCGGAGTGTCATGTTCCGTGCGTTCCACTTGCAGCTCAGAACGCCCAAAACGTACCATAAAGCGTTCCACTTGACGATCGCGGTCGTTGTGGTCGCGGTGAAAACGGCATTAGTGACATCATTATTTTCGCTCACGCCGAGCCCTCAACGCCCCATGTTGCGAGCTAGATCGATGTGAGCGTTGAGAAATTTGTCGCAATTTATAGTTTAAAAATGGCGACTGAAAAGTAGTATGATTTGGAAAATGATATTTTGAATTCACACTTTGTAATATATAAAAGAAAATAGTATTTTCTTTCGCTATAAAGCAAGTAAATCAATATTTTTTAAACTTGATGGGTTAATGTTTACAAATTACAACCTAACCTCTTAAGTTTTCGATGTAATTACTAATCCACCATTTGCAATTTTAACGCAATGCATAAAACACCTCACAACCCGTTCCACTTGTGTTTATGCTATGAACGTCCAGAAGCTAGTGGAACGGGAAAAATTATGTTCGTGAGCGTGGTCGTTGTGACCCTTAGTGGAACGCGCCCACTGTTGTCTATATTATAGTCAGTAGTGACACCACTACCACAGGATAATATACTCTTCTACATGTAACAGTGTACTTACTCTATTGAAGTAACGATTTGATCAAAGTTTATTTATTCCAGATAATATGCTACATGTCAGTACGTGTACATCATATGAATTTTTACTCATATGCCCTATTATTATATATCCTATGAGAAAAAACCGACACTACTGGGAGGGATAAATAGGTAATTGTAAAATATAACCATTCCGTCTGCCAGTCTTTCAAGGTAACCACAAGTGTCCTAATTTGCCTTAAAAAATGTAATTATTTTACTACTCATAGATCCTCCATCCATGATAGGATTACTTGTGTCTTACATAATGATGTACTCGAAAAGTTTGATTAAGTTTAGAAGTTTCGTAAAAAAATAAATTGTAACAGACGGACACAAACACTCGAGTATTCCAATTAGCGATCTGTTTTATCAGATGTACAGAACATAAAACCGTACACAACATTAAAATATTTGACTCCACGTTATTAATAAGAATTTATTTAAATAGGTTTTAAAATAGAACACAAATAGGTACTTAAGAATGTCAGTTTATATAAAATAATTCCATGTAACATAATATAAATTATACAATTTAAAGCAATAAACAAAACATACTTTTATCTCAAACGTTGATTAATTAAAGTATAATTAAAGTTTGTACTACATATATTTTGGCCGGCT
>DWPT01006988.1:0-11085 GCA_018251895.1 Agathymus mariae mariae | reverse complement strand
ATAAAAAAAAATTAAGTCTAAGGTAACCTAGCAATGCAAGAAATATCTAATAGATATAATACCTATTCAATATAAAACATTTAATTCTAACTCAACCAGGTACATCCCAAAGCACCGCATACAGTACAAAGTGTGGTGGTTCGTGACCTCCCAACCCTTCGAGTACGCGATTTTTGTACTCATCATGATCAACACGATCACGCTCGCCATGAAGTATCACAACCAGCCGCAGGAATACAGCAAGGCGCTAGACATGCTCAACATGATATTCACGGCCGTGTTCGCGTTGGAGTTCATTTTCAAACTCGCTGCGTTTAGGTTTAAGGTAAGACTTACAACTCAAATATTAAAAAAAAAAAAAACATATCGTGATTGAAAGAGATATTTAAAAAGACAAAACCAATGTTTTTCAATGTTGGAATTGATTTAATTTGAATTTCTTTCCATTACGGTAGCTTTAATTTTTGACAGAGCGTACTGAGCGATGGTCATAATTTATATTTCATAATTTTATTATGTTTTTTTTACCATGTTTTTTACTTATGTTATTTAGACTTATGTTTTGATTATAACTAAAAAACTTTTCGTTTCTTTATCTTCCGTTGTCTGTTCCCGATCATCAAATCTAATCGAGCGAATAAAGTGGTCTTCATATATCTGTATCACTTTAAATTCTTCTTATACGATTAAGAATATATTTTTTTTTATCTAGAATTACTTTGGCGACGCATGGAACACTTTCGACTTTATCATCGTACTGGGGAGCATCATCGACATTGTCTTCTCACAAGTTAATGAACTCAAAAACCAGGTAGACAGATACAAGCATACACACAATGTACAGTAGTTACGGCTAACTATATAGAAGTCACTCTCACTTGCATATGTCTCGATTTAAAATAGCCAGCATCTTGTTTCCAAAATCGTATTATATTCATATTTATATATATATATTCAATCTTATCTTTTTTTTTTCATCAAAGATATACGGAGTAACTCATTAGACTCAGTTTTATCCTATCTTAATATTACTGGCGATGTACATGATTCTTCGTTTAAAATAGAATACGGCTATTTTAATCCAGATATAATAGTTACTGTCTCCGGCATGGACCACATAGATGTTGTAATAACAGCAAACGCTATAGCAGTCTCACAAGTCAGCATTCTTCATGGTACCTTAGCTAACACTCCAATTGAAGAAACACTCTTTATTTCAGGGAAGTGGACTACCGAGGCCACATGTCGTCAAGGTAAGTGCACGCTTTAATGCAGAGTAAATAGATTATAAATAGATACCTGTATGTTCGTGTATTATTTAATCGTAAATATAATCACGTATTTGAATTTAATGCTTAATAGACTGGAATAAATACCAAAAAAAAAGGTTTGCCAAAAAATTATGTAAGGCTTTAGATGTCGTATAGCGAATGAAATGAAACAGCTTTTAATATTGTCAACTATAAGGAAACACGGGACAGTAATATTAAAGTATTTAGACATGATTGTTGTAAATACTAAAAATTTATAAAAAAAAAATTGATATAATTACAAGCACAGTACAACACTGAAGATCCACAAACACTAGACAAAATAAATGCTTGACAATATGTTCCAATTTATTAGGTACTAGGAGCTGACTCTTACTACATTCGGGTTAAACAAATATACAATAAATAAAATAGCTTTTTGCCCATCCGACAGAATATACCTTTCAAATTGCAAAAGAATTTTTGAATTACCTTCGCTCACCATCTAACTCATAATGTTTACATTCTGTCTATAAAGAGATTATAAAATATTAGTATAGAAGAACAATAAAAACACAAATTAAAAGTGATGTACAAAGCGGTACCATTATTATTCTTTAACACTTTGACCTTATTGCATATATTTGTCACAGCTTTGGTAGTCTTAAATCTTTAAGTAATTTTGAGACGAGCATAATAATTTAAAAGAAAACCTACACATTTTGATTAAAATAGAGTGTATTACATTTCACTCTGAAAGCTACTACAAACCTTTCTATTATGACGTATTTGATGCCGCTTTACCAAATATAGTTTAGCTTGCTGGTCAGATGTGAGGTTTTTTATTCCAATAAATGATCTACTTAACGCGAAATACACGATAAAATTGAGTACTGCAAATCTTAAAATGTGTTGTGTCCTCAGTTGCTATTTTGCATAAAAGACTGTACCATAAATAATTAAAATAATAATTGCAAGTTCATGAAAACGGATTAGCAATTAGTTGCCCAGTAAACTGTAAAATGTTACCAACCACAGGAGAGCTCGATACCGTCGATAAACTTCTTTCGACTGTTCCGAGTGATGCGATTGGTAAAACTGCTATCTCGGGGCGAGGGCATCCGAACCCTGCTGTGGACCTTCATCAAATCGTTCCAAGCACTTCCGTACGTTGCGCTGCTGATTCTCATGCTGTTCTTCATCTACGCTGTTGTTGGAATGCAGGTGATTACGCAACTTTACGCAATATGAGAAATATTTTTGTTTAATAAAGCCAAAAGTATTTTTTTGTTGCAAATTTTTTTGTACAACCAAATTACAGGTCATTAAGATGGACAATTTTGATGTAGAGTAAAATAATAATGTCATATGAAAAACATTACTGTATAATTGTATCACACATGTTTTAAGACAGCGTAAATTTTATAATAAAAATAAAGTCAATAGTTTTCACGATTGTAAGAATCTTTATTTTAGTCTTGATAGGTGTAGAGAAAGATAACCTGTCTGTGTATAATTCTGGACAAAATAAAAACTTTGTAATTTTCTAGGTGTTTGGGAAAATAGCAATTAACGACGATACTCCAATCACAAGAAACAATCACTTCCAAACGTTTCCGCAAGCCATCCTCGTACTGTTCAGATCTGCTACAGGTTTGTATTTGGAGGTGATATATTTTTTCACTTCCTTTGGTGATATAAATTTATAGCTGTGGTTTTAAATTAACGTGCAAAAAAGTTTATTTTTTGGGTTGAATATTGTATCTGTTGTTACGTCTATTAGATTGACCCTCTAGGCTAAGCTGAGAAAATAGAACTTCAAAGTTTTCAAAATCTAGGGACGTATTAATAATGTGTCGAATCGACGGCATCCAAGGTATTGATAATCGGCTTGGAGTGTTTTTTTTAGTTCCAGTAGATAGATTAGAAGCAAATAATAGTAATAACGCAGATAATGCTGCTAATGAATAGTAAACGGCTGAATCTTTGTATGGTTTGATACGCTTCGATTACTAATTTTGAAGCCATACATTATTATTCTTCACGGGTTTCAGGTGAAGCATGGCAAGACATAATGATGGGTGTATCTCCGGACCCGGAGGTGAAATGCGACAAGAACTACCACGAGGAGGGCGGCGAGGAGCCCGATCAGGGAGGCTCGTGCGGCAGCGTTCTCGCCTTTCCATACTTCATCTCGTTCTACGTTTTATGTTCCTTCCTCGTAAGTATTGACACCTTGTTATTTGATATGCTCTTGATATCTCTCGAACAGATTGTTGCATTTGTGTTGTGCGTTAAGTTCATGTTTATTGCAGTTTTATGTATTAAATTTTAAATCTCTAATCTTTGAATCTTTGATAGTTTTGGAATTTTACCCATTCCATTATTTCTTAATTAATCATAGAATTTAAATTCGTTTTATTATGTTCAACAACCTGAAATGAAGATTTTCTAAGTTCATCTTAGCATTCAAATATGCAAGGTTGCTTCAGACCAAAGGAAATATTAATACTGTAACAAACTGTGTGTGTAGTATGCTAGTGATAATTTTAAAAAGTTCATTGTGTAGAATTAAAAAAGACATCACAATAATTCTAATTTTCAGATCATCAATTTATTCGTAGCTGTTATCATGGATAATTTCGACTACTTAACTAGAGACTGGTCTATATTGGGTCCACACCACTTAGATGAATTTATAAGGTATGATGACTTCGTTTAAGTAAAAGGAATTATTTTGAGAGATACATTTTTTTTCATATATTTAAACTGCGTAGAACTGATATGTATAATATTAGAGAGTTTCGTCACCATAATTCTTAAAACGTTTGTATATTTGCAGACTATGGAGTGAATACGATCCTGATGCAAAGGGTCGTATAAAACATTTAGATGTAGTTACTTTATTAAGAAAAATTAGTCCCCCGCTAGGTAAGATTTTTTAAAATTGTCCTTCTTTTATTTCATTTGTGTTAAATGCATGCGTTAAAACTTCATCTGTTTGTCTTCTTTACACCATTATGTAGAATCTGATTTGATTTAAAATCATTTGAAATGCTCTTAATTTATATTAGGGATGTTTATGGATATGAAGTTTCGGATCTGGATATGGATATATGTATGAATAATATTTTACCGATTTCGGTTACGGTTACAAATATGAAATTATTTCGGACTATCGGATAATTTCGGATATTAGATGAATTGCAACTTGGAAATATAATATAACGTATTAACCAAGTTTGACTATATTTCTAGATATTATGTATTGTAATAACAGAAAAAATAATAACCTAAAAAAATTAAATAATGAAAACAGTCTAAAATAAGAACGACGCGGCTAGTGTGTCGTATCGGTGGGTGAAAATCTACCATAACGTGATTCATGTAGACTCTGCTCCTATCCGAAATTATCCGAAATATTTATATCGGATACGGTTACGGTTACGGAGCTCCATAACATCCCTGATTTATATTGCCTTCCTGGTCACAAATACACACTATTTGCTTATACTAATAGGACAATGCCAATCAAATTTTCAATTGAAGTTGATATGATGTCATTATTATTTGAAAACCATTTACTAATAGGTTATCTCAAAACTTTGCTTGTACCACTCGTAAATTGTTCAGAAGTATACGACCAGCGGAGGTAACGACTTAAACAATGGAGCTCTTCTCACTCCAAATATGGTCTACACCCTCATCATCCCCCTATTTGTCACGTCTACTTGTCTACGTCGAGCAGTTTGAATAGGGTTGCTAGTCCACAGTCATATTTACGATTTTGGGAAGACTTGTAAGAATATGATCACCTTGCTCTGCAATGATGCATAATTTTGGGGGTTTCTAAACCGTTTTACCTCGTTCCCTTGGCATGGCTTTTACAGGAATATTCTGTTCTTCATTTGTTTAATTTCCCCGTTGTTCCGTCATTATTATGCATTCCAGGTTTCGGCAAGCTCTGCCCACATCGCGTCGCGTGCAAACGGCTGGTGTCCATGAACATGCCGCTCAACTCTGACGGGACCGTGCTGTTCAACGCCACGTTGTTTGCAGTTGTGCGCACGTCTCTCAAGATCAAGACTGATGGTTTGTGCTATTAAACTTTTGTTATTACTTTGTTGTTTAAAAGATGTGCTGAGGAGTTTCTTTAGCCGTTTCTTCTCCTCGATGTTAAAGCACCTTTCCGAAACGGTAGTAGAAGCAAAAATGACGTGCATAAGTGTGTTTACTGAATACCTAGATGATTAAATGATTTTGAATTTGAATTGTATTACTATTTACAAATATTATTTACATCTCTAGTCGCTAAAATATCTTAAATTTCCTTGTAACTAAGATATTCAGAAAACAATAAATTATTTATTTTGACTATACAAAAGTGACTAACGTTTAAAATTCTAAATTAATTTAACAGGTAATATAGACGACTGTAATACAGAGCTGCGAGCAGTGATCAAGAAAATTTGGAAGCGAACCTCTCCAAAACTTTTGGATCAAGTAGTACCACCACCGGGCGATCCCAATGAAATCACAGTGGGCAAGTTCTATGCCACTTTCCTTATCCAGGATTATTTCAGGAGGTAAGCCTGTATTATCATTATGAATATATTTATTTTTAAGTGACTAAACATTTGCGTATCTATTTGAAAATGTGTTGGTACTTAAGATTATTTTTAATGTAGAATGTTTGTATGAAGTGAAATGAAATTTGAGGCAACCTTTGAGTTAGCCTTTGTAATAGAATTATTCTGTTTATATAAAATATTTCATTTCGTTTCATAAAAATTAAGACAAAGTGCATCATTAATATTTTTTTTAGTACCAAAGACCAATGGTAAAGTCAAAGACCAGTAAAAAATTAAGCCGTGTTTTGTTTATTACGTCATCTAGCAGTAGCTTTCTAACAGTTTTCTTACAAAGCACTTCGTCTTAATTCTGTAAATTACCAACTATGGATAAATAATCTCACATACAATAAAAATCTACTAATGAACAAAATTCCCATTGGCATTTATTTCAATTTAAATTTATTTTCTATTCGACTGTTATTTACAATATTCAGCTGACACCAAATTTAAAATTTCATGCACAACGTGCTCTAGACGATTATTTATTTTTTGTATTTAACCTTGATTGTTAATTTCTGTTTAGTTCGGTTTGACACTGACATAATGTTTTTGTTCCATAGGAACCACGCGTAAGTAACGCATCTTGAGGAAACGTATGTTGTATAGGAGAGAGAATGTTTTCCCTTTTTTTATTGTTTCTTCTCAAATCGCTGAATAGCACCTGATATCAAATGTACAGAGATCATTGCGAAGAGTAACCGATCCCCGTGCGGTTGCTCCCGTTTTCTAGACGTTTGGGTTTCCCCCGCATGGTCCTGAACACTAAAAACTATAATATCCACCTTTAATGTACCATGAGCGTTTTATTCAGCCCTCCTACACACGATTCGCTCCGAGAAGCATGCGATCTGTAAATGAACTTTAAACAGTGCTCCAATTTTTGTTTACCCTCATTTGATATTGATTAAATGTTGTGTGATTTTTTTAGTTTTTGTTATCAAAATAATTTATAGACACTGCGCTAGAGTAAAATATATGTCAAGACATTTAAACATTTCTTTCGCGTATTAGATATAAATAATTTATATTCATCAACGGAGTCAACTACTATTTTATACTCATTCTATCATATTAGATGATTTACCTACATGTAGTGTTTTTAAAATATATAGATACACAAATCGCAAGGAATAATATGCATAACAGGAAATTACTTTCAAATATTATCACTCTAAGACTAGCTTAGATAATAGTTTTATTGGAAATTTTAAATCGTGCTAGATTGTGTGATTAGTTGAGATTTAGACTTGTGTCATTTGTTTGAAGGTAGAAACGAAACTTTCGAAAAAAAAACCGAAAAGTCAAAAAAAAAAATGCAATAAATAGTAAATAATAATAAATGCAATATCGCCAAATACATGCATAAAAGCTTGCGTGCATATCTTTATATATTCGCTTATTTTTTTAAATACAGCGTTTCAATATTATTAACTGTTAAAACACCTCCAATATCTTTAAAAGTTACTCTAGATGTTTTGGCTTCTGAAGCTTTTAGGCTGCAAATTTAGTATATAAAAATACTTTAGACGATGCTTGTCCACTTTTCCATCTTATAGAGGTCAATGCAAAGCGTGACACAAGTCTAAATCCGGGTCGAAGTACAAACGAAATAAATTCCTAACCTCTCAATCAAGGTTCAAAAAGCGTAAGGAGCAGGAGTTGCGACAAACCGACGAACAGAACCACCAAATGACATTGCAAGCGGGACTCCGGACGCTTCACGAAGCCGGTCCGGAGTTGAAGAGGGCCATCTCGGGTACCTTGGATGATATTGGTGCTGATTTCGATCCTCCCATGCACAGAGTAAGTACGGTAAAGTTATAATATGGAAAATAAACATTATTGGACCTATTATACTGCTTTGGGGACTCCAAAGTCTATGTTGATCATAAAATAAAACTTTTAATTGTTTATATATCTACATATATTTAACGTTCATGAAATACTAATGGATTGAATTCATTAGCTGAATTCAAAATATTGATACAAAATAATTTTATCAACTTGATCGATCAAAGTCATTAGGAGTGGTTTTATAACCACTAACTAGGTTTAATTATTTAAATATAAGTTGTTTCCAAGTTTGGGTATAACCAAGTTTTGTTTAACACAGAGAAACCATTCCTTGTTCGGTGGAGTTTGGTCCAGTATAAGAAGACACGGCCCCAACAGACACTTCAATAAACAGGGAAAACTTCCAAACGCTCCTCCAGGTAACATATATAAAATAATAATAAAAATTTACATTTTTAATGCCAGTATTGGCAATAAATTCTGGTTTATCATGAAACTAGCAATAATCTATGTTTTTATAATTTGATTATTATAGAAGGTCTTGGGAACCATCTGAGTTCAATGATGCAACGCGAATACGGAATGGCACAACTACCTCTTGCACCAAATTTGTAAGTATTACTAAATTACAGTTATAAGATACTAAATGTAAAAAAAAATGATTATATTTAAAAATAATTAATATAATTTGAACAGGGCCAATGGACAACCCAAAGAACAAATACCACTCCGACCATTAATATTAAACGGCGAATCTGAAAAAATATATCAAGTACTAGAGTAAGTATCCATACAATAGCGAAAATATATTTTGTTATATACAATATTAATCAATAAAGTAATGAACAAACATAAAAATCAATATTGCTTGTTGTATTGCAGAAGAACAACAAATGATCTAAAGAACGCTAGTTACGCAGGTAGCTAAATGTGTGGACCTCGAGTGTTTTTGAACTGTCCTACTTTGTAAATAATTTTAGATCTGTACCACTAACTTTACCACACAACCATTCTAATTTTCTACCTCCACTTAACATGCCTGTTTTATTTCACTGCCTTCTTCTGGACCGGTAATCACAACACTGACAGCAGCCAGAAGTCTAACTATCCCGAGATGCTGGGACAGATCGGTTTAGCGTTCGGTTGCGTAAATTACTTAACGACACCGGAGAGTCAGAGTACAAAGCCGCAGGCGACGGTGTCGAGACAAAAGATCCATCCAGAAGATTCGGCGTCAAAAGAGAAGCTAGCTATACCTAGGAAAGCGTCGCCGGAAGACAAAACTCCGTCCCCGTGCGCGTTTGAAAGTTCAATACAGCCAAAAATATCACCGTACCTGGCGAGCGAGTGTACACCGACGACGGAGTCTCGAACGATGACGCTGTACGGTTACAACGCCGCTGCAAAGCTCCCGTTCGCGTTCTCGCACGCAAAGGAGCGGGCGCTCCGCAGCGGGGAGCGGCGGAGTCTCCGCGCCGTGAAGCCGCCGGTGACAGGTCGGATGGTGCGCAGCGCGTCGTCGGGCGCGGCCTCGCATGCGCCGCCCGTGCGGCTTGTAGATCGACCGCATTCGCCAGGTCCGCACTTAGCACCGGGGAGCTCCCTTCCATTGTTAAAACGTGTAACACATGGACGCAGCTAGGATCGGGCACGAGAGGCATGAAAATCTATCATCGCTTTAAGTGATAACTTCAGAAAAATATCTTACAAAAATATCTCAAAGACACGGACCTAACTAAAGTATACAGCCCGCTGGGTTCTGTATCTGTGCAACTTCTGTATCAACTCTCTTGTGCCCACCAAATAGAAAAATGCCAGCTACACCCATGTCCTTTCACAAATATCTGTTTGAAATATTATTATTACTTTATAGGTTTCGATACCGATGAACTATAAAAATGATAAGTTTTCGCGAAGGAAGCTCCTCATATCGATAGGTTAACTTGCTCGTTTCACAGACATGATTCAAGCTTTCTGGAAAATTATGACGGAGTGCAAACGGTATAGTTTATATAATCCATCACATACTCACAGTAACACAGCTTGTGCAACTTACATTTATTGCATTATCACGAAATTTACATATCACACTTGTGCACATAATGTTGATAAGTAAGCTAAGTTAATTACGATTTACGTCAAAGATGTTAAGAAAGTAAACTTGGAAAATAATAAAGCAAACATTAACGATATAATCTCAACTCATTAAACGTTTTAATAATAGATCTAATAGCATGACACATCAACACATTATCGAACGGCTGATAATAGATTTGCATTTAGTTTAGAAAATAAATTAGAAGCTTTTAGCAAACTTGTAGGAGTTAATAACGTCATGTAAAATGCTTTAGACATGCACGGTAAATGGGAAATGTAAAGTAAAAATAAATGATCAATTTGCGAGAACCATGCAATTCGTTAGAATGCCAAATCATGTAACTGCTTAAGAAAGAAATATATAGGCTAGCTTTTGAGACTTAGAATAGGAATAGAGATAAATTGATTACAGTAAATAAAATAAATAATCGAGAACTTGGCTTAAGTCGAAATAGTTAAAATCGTCAAATATAACAAAAACTTTAAATATTGTATTAACAGTAATTTGCCATACGAAATTATACAACGTTTCTGACGGAGTAAGAAATACAATAAAGTTCATATGTAGGTGGCGATAGTGGTCGAGGAGTGATGTCGTTGCCGGGAAGCCCGCGAGGAAACTCTGCTTCGGTCCCCGTGGTCGGGTCGGCAGAGAGCCTAGTCACCAGGGTAAGTTACATCGTTGATCCGAATGTAAGATGTTGAAGTACCTATAAAAACAGAACTCCTAGAAAATACTTCCGCAAACGATGTTTTTAAACATCAATACCCCCAAAAGAATACGTTCTCTTAGAATACAATGTAATTGCAGGTTTTAGCGGAACAAGGTTTAGCCGCATATTGTGATCCAGAGTTCGTGAGGAATACTTCTCGAGAAATGCAAGAAGCCTTGGATATGACACAAGAACAAATGGACAGGTCATTAAATTAGAAAGTAACAGATTTTTATTCTCGTCGAACAAGTGGCGACTAAGTTTTTGTTTATTTTGCAGAGCGGCGCATCAGTTATTGATAAACGAGAGAAATTTGAAACAAGCTCAAAGCCAACAAGCCCAAGTTGTAAGTATTGTGTTTTAATAATAACAATACATTGATTTAAGTATCTTTACATACATAAAAAACTAAATAAGGACGACTCCACAGGCCAGTTGACGCCGAGCGAGGGGTCCTGGGTTCAATTCCCGGCCGGGGCCGACATTTATAAGACATATAAATGTTTGTTCTCGGGTCATGGATGTTTGTAATATCGTATTTGTGT
The DNA here is from genome assembly GCA_018251895.1 of Agathymus mariae mariae. Lineage (NCBI taxonomy): Eukaryota > Metazoa > Arthropoda > Insecta > Lepidoptera > Hesperiidae > Agathymus > Agathymus mariae. Next base: position 52 of record DWPT01006988.1, on the reverse strand, counting down.
ATGTCCATGCCACCCGCAACACAGGGTATCCTAGTGCGGGAGTGTGAGGGTG
>DWPT01006987.1:0-11086 GCA_018251895.1 Agathymus mariae mariae | reverse complement strand
CAATGGTGGGAGCTCGCACAAGATCGCGACGCGTGGAGAGCGGAGAGGGAGGCCTATGCCCAGTAGTTGGACAATATAGGCTAATTAAAAAAAAAAAAGTATATTTTTATTGTTGTGGGCAAATTCTTTTTTCTTATTAAGAAATTAAATCTATAAAAATAAGTTAAAATTATACAGAAATAAAATTCGTCTTAGCAAGATATTTTTTGAGTATGATACAAAAACTTTGGTGTAAATAACCTTAAATAAACGTTTAGGTGACTATCAAATTCCAGCGATGTCATACAAATATCGATATAAGATCCCAGATCTGGATTATATAGATCCAAATTAGTTAATATAAATTTTTGAACTGGAGTTGATTTAAGTAGACAAGATCGTGGTACAAACTAATAACGAATATTTTTTTTAGTTCCTTACTTGTACCATACGCTTACAGCTCCTTCCATCTTGAAAGTGTACGCGTTGGTTGACACACGAAATTAATATTGTAAATGAAATAAGGGAGAACGGAAAGTTTGTATTTTCGGTCAGGCTGTTAATTTTTCAATCTCTTATTATTTTTAAGGTGTTTTGTTGTATTTGTCAAAATATTTATATCGCTCAATTTACTTAATCTAAGTCTATAATAGGTTCACTTTTGGTTACTGAATGAAACATTATTATGCCTCTGATTTAAATAGCAAAAACTTTCCTAATTCTCATTGAAGCAGCGTAGTTAGGTACGTCCAGGATTCCTTGACCTGTGACCCTGGCAGAAGGTATTTTGTGTAATGGTATATTGGACTAAACTAATGCCAAACAAATAGATGTCATGCTAGATGGATACCATTATTTTATGACGTAGTAAAATCTGATTAGCATGTTTAGTATTCCAGGCTACAAAAAAATATTACCAAGTTGATAAATATTTAAAAAGTAATAACACACCTCCGGAGACGCATAGAATCTGGGTTTGAATCTCAATTATGATAATCGCCAACTCTACCGCTTGCAGCGAAATGACAATTACACTATTGAAAGTTTAAATCCACTTCGAGTCAGACCAACAGTTCCTATTAGTTTAATTCTGACAAGCAACGTAGGTATTCGTTTAATATTAAAGCGTCCTTCAGTTAAATGTCGTCTATCGCAGAACGATTTCACAGACATTTATCTAAAGTTAATCTAAGAGGCATGTTGGGGAGTTTCAAATTGAAAGGACAAGGGCGGACACACGAATTAAGGTCACGTACAGCTTAGTGATATAGGTATACAACTCGTAATTTTGATAAAAGTTTCATTGTTACTATTTGCGATTGATGTTTTTTTTCCTGTTTCTTAATAGTCTTTTAGTATCTGCGTTTAAACAAACAGACACCTCTTTTTAGTTATATCTGTGTTGTGAATAGCAAGGGCATACACAAATGCACAAACACCTATTAACTGAGAATATTCATCAGTCAAATAAACACTTTACGTTGGTTAATGTAGATATATTAGTGGTTCGAGTTTATTTTATTTATTTATTGATAGCATTTTAATGTTTTCAGAACCACTATACATTTAGTTCTTGCTGGTACATGTATTTATTTTGTCTTTAAAACTTTTAAAAACATGTCTGATATAATTATTTATTATACAACTAAAATTTCATCCGAAAGACTTTTTGTAACCATCTGCCGAAGCTTAACTGTTGTGTAATTAACTTGATAGTTTTTATGGTTATAAACAAAGCATATTTCCTATATTGTTTTTTTTTTACTTATGAAATACCTCATTTATTACGCAATCGTATGGCACACTCATATTTACAGTTCAATAATTGATATTATTACGAGCTTGAATTAATTTTATTTCAATAAATTATTTCTTCACTTAAGCCGTTTTGCAAGTACACCGTGATGTCACCCCATAGACCGCAATCAGTGTCTTCCCTGGATGGCACGTGACGTCGGATAACCAAATAATTAGACAAAGAATATACATTATTACAGTTACATTTTGAAAAGCGAAGTGTAAGTAAAACTATACATTTTAAGAGAACGTGCCTCAGTGTGTGAAAGGTTTCTTGATAATATACAGCCATCAGCAGACATGTAGTTAACTTGATATATAACATCTGTTAAATGTGTGTTTAACACACACATACAAATATAAACAAAAATGTCATAATATAATATAATATATTATCCTCATATATAACATTTTTATAATTCCATAAACATCTATAATCGTTGTATTGGCTCAATTAAATTTTGACTTCAAGGCGATATTACATTAGTAATGGTACACATCGCAAAATTTCTTCAGAAACAAGACATTTTTTGTATTATATTTTATTGTACTTATCACGAAATATTTGAATAGGAAACAATATAACCATAAAATAAAAAAAAAAACCGTTTATTTTATGAATATAACCAATAGCTGTAGTGCATGTAAATTATTTATATATCCAGGCAGTCTTCAGGTTTCGGCGGTTATTGTTAAACAACAGTAAAGACTAAATATTTTAAGGTAAGTGAGGTAATTTCAGTTTCAAGGTATGAGAGAAGACTCATTTATTAAAAATAAAGAGTACTATATTTGTTATTTCAAGTACATGGGCAGGCGTCGTAGAAACAACGATGGCTAAAGCAGAAACATGAGACACTCACAGAGTACGAATCATGGCGTAAATTTATAAATCGCTTATAGACACAAATAGTAATATTGCAATGCGTCTACTTTATTCTATTTACTTACCTTTATTTTAAATTAGTCGGGATGAAAGATCCTACATTTATATATAAATATTTTTTTATATTTTATCATATATATGTGGGCCTCTAATTCGAAAACAAAGTTTTCCTACATTAAAATTTGCAAAGAAATTTTCGATATAAAGATTCGGCCCCGTACAGCTTCGTCGTCATACATTTTTCTTGATTTTATCTAAAAATAAGTTATGTCTCTTGTTCGTCTCATTACCGCACTCAATTCGTGTTGATTGACATTAGCCCTATCCCCTGACACGTATAAGCCTTCGGTGACCCGCATCAACCGCTCGTTACAGACCTCTGGAGGCTCAGACCCTCTTTCAGTCTGTCTCAGTCAGAAAATCCCGTAGACTTAATTCTGTTCATTATAGCAAATAGTTTATGGCTGTGAGTGATAAATGAAAGAATCAAATTTATATGTATAATAGATATTTACTATCTGCTTCGGTGAAGGATATTATCATAACATGATTTTCTGAAAGTTCTTCATAATGTGCTTAAATGTATTTGAAGTCTGATAATCCGCATTTAGTTGATAGTGTTCTACGTCTTTTACCTCGTACTGTAAAATATATTCGAGTCTATAAAAAAAAAGATTCTTGATGATGATGATGAAAAAATAAAAAAAAGATTTTATTTCAGCCTTCCTTTTAAGGTATAAATAGAACGATCATAAACCTAAAACAAAGATGATTTTTAACACTAATATTATAATTTTTTTTAGTATTTTAGATAATAAATGAAAATTACCTAAAATAAACTTCTGTAAAGAATAATTGCCTCCTATCATTCCCGATAAAATCAAATTACGATCAAGTACCTAAGTGTGCACCCATAAATAAAATTATATCTAAAATGACCAATTTATTTATTTTTGGAGACACAGGAATCATACCACCTGCACTCAAGATTCAAACTGAAGCTTTTAGAAGAGCAGTCCAAGATTCTGATTGAGGTACTTCACATTCTGTACTTGGAAAACTTTACTTCTAAAATGATCTTTAAGAATGAGGTATAAAGTCTAAATTTAATTAAATCGCTTAAGGTTGCTGACAAACTGCTGACAAATAGAAATGTGTGGAAATCCACAAAGAAGAACCTTAGGGTGCTGAGTATTTGGTTCAATTTTATAAGCGAAATGAATCTCTGGATAAATTCGGAAGTGATAAATTCAATAACAAATTCTATAGAGTTAGTAATGAGGTTGAGTTTTCTGTGAAACAAGAATAACTTTCTTGGCGCCACGCTTTGTCATGCCGATACGATCTGTATCCGGTGCAGTTTCGGGATGAAAATATTTTTACTTATCTTAAGTGGTTGTATCTGCTTATTAATTAGCTTCGGAGGGAACAGATCGAGCCGTCAAATCAAACACTTTGTCGGCATTAGAGCTCTGAATGTTTCTACTAATATACGATGATTCTTTGAAATACTGACTAAGATGTTACCCGCATTCAAATATCGTAACAGCAAATGTTTTTAATCGCCGCTAGCAGTTTATTTTTTGTAATTACAATAAGCAATGGCTTGTATTCTGACTCGGAAAAATCTTGATCATATTACATTGACGACAGTAATTTACGGGAAGGTTATGGCTTCGTAATTAAAGTCACTAATTATTACCGACAATATAAAAAAGCGAATTGCGTACAAAAATCTTATGGTCGTTACGGAAAATACGACATAATTATATTTTTAAATAAAGAAGACAAAAAACTCGCGATCACGGCGATATGACCAAATCAACAGGCGGACGACGCAGGTGACCGTTAAGACAATCATCAAGTGTTGCCACTTCCTGCATTACATGAGGAGATAATACATAGAAATTGTATATTAGTCTCCTCATAAATATGTATATGTCTCGGTCTGTGGTCACACAAAACGTTGCACAATCTACCGCGCGGTTGGCCTCAGGCGAACAGGGAATGCCGTGGATTGACTTGCATCCACTGTTTTATATGTTAAATAGACAACATGCATAATTGATAAAGTTACAGATAATTAAGGTCTTAGTTGATGGCAGCATGTCTCGTTGAATCTTATAATTAGGACATTCGTGTTATATTCGTATATAATTATTATTTTAATCACTTATGTAAATATTAATTTGGATTCTCATGGGGCCACAAATATTGTCATAATAATCATAATACTGTCATAATACTTGAAGTATTCATTTAGTTTTTCAGCAATAACTATTTCTAACGTGAGCACCGTTTATTTAGAGTCGATTTTATTAAAATATTTTAATTATTATAAGACTGGAAATTAGTGTATGTATGAGTTAGACTTAGACATAAAATTAGATTTATGTCAAATAACTTCAGTATTGCTAAAAAATTTAACACAGTGATATTTGATAACGACTCTACGGACTTCAGTATCTTTTGTTACATTAGTGGCGCTGTAATAGAAAAAGTGATATGCCGTGGATAAAGAAATGTCGGACCGTGTGTGGCGGCTTTATGACGCGTTCTTTACTTTACCGCAAATCTGTTTCTAGAGTTTGTTGTTATTGATTATGTTGAAAACCATTACATACTTCATGAGGAACACAAAGGGCAAGATGCGGCAGTTTCAATAATATATTATTTAAATATATTTGATATCTTTGTAAGTGAGGTAATAAAAATTTTTAATTATGATAGACTAGGAACCCGCCCTCACATATTTTCAGATAACTACGCCTTACATATAGCACCTACGTTCAAAAGAAAAGCAACTTATTGTTAAATACTTGATATTTAATAAACTACATAACATATATTTACCTAGATTTATATGTGAGACAAAAATTAATTTATTGCAACAGCTGTTAAAAAGCAGTCAAGACCATATTGTAACTTTTTTTCATAAGTTAATGCTTGACAACAACCACCTGATGGTCGAATGATGGTCGAATGAAGTCTAAGACGGTGAACGCACTAACTTATAATAGCCTATTCACTCTCCTCCTCTCCTATCTCTTGTAACTCTGTTATATTTTTCAATTAGAATACGCGGCACCGGTAAGGAATCCATATTATGAAACATATAGAAGCACTTGAGTCAGTACAAAAGAAATACTTAAAACGTGTAAATTGTAACTTCTTTAAAGTTTATCGTTCTTATAATTGCGTTTTCATTAATACGGAAACGCTTAAAACAAGACGCTTTCAGCTCATGTCTTTGCATTTTTGTTTTCAAAAACAATGTTACAGATTATCCCATAGCAGTAATATGTAACACAATCAAACGGTATCATTGTCTACAACATATAACTAACATCAATCTTCACAATACAAAATTAAAATAGTATGTTTTGTTAAGTATACTTAAATTAATAAGTCCTTTCAGTTTCTATACATTTTTATGTGGTAACATGTGGTTAACTGTGCTGGTTAACGATATAAAAATATGTTTAGGTTATATTATTTTTGTAATATATATGGTGTACTGTTTGTTAACCTCAATGAAGAGAAAAAATACTCTAACTCTCTTAGCAATATGACCATGACCATACTATTGTTTATTTTCCATTCTGCTGGTCCAGATTGATCTCCTGCGATAAAAACAATTCTTGATAACCATAAAATAAGTGAAAATATGCATTGTGCCATATATATAGAGTTTCGCATGATACGAACACAAATAAACAAAAAAATCTATAAAATATATTTTAAGCCCTACAGCAATTTTCCAAACTAGATATAATTTAAAGATTCGTTCCCGTTACATTATCATTATAAGTTTAAATACATTGTCGAACCCCACTGAAGGTACCCACGCAAAATTGTGCAACTCAGTACGGAAAATTAATAGGGGCAGTAACCGGATGGCACTTACTATGAAACTACAGACAGAACGACGAATTTTTGCAATACAGACGGACGTGAACAATACGGATTGCAGAAGGAACAAATAAATACTGCTAATTTTAAGGTAACATAAATGTAAATATAAATGTTTATTTATATTTATCCTTCTACATAATTATTTTTATACATATAAAAAAAATTCTTCATTGCTTACTGTACATTAAGTATATGTGAAAGAAACTTCTATAACGGACCTTTATTAACGCAATAGAACCCAAAACAATAGTTGTTCGAATTCTTGTCTGTTTATCTGTGCGTTTGTTCGCGCTAATCTCAGAAATGGCTCATCCAATTTCATTACAGTTTTCACTAATGTATTGCAGCAAGCGTCATTTAACAATTAAAGTTATTTTCAGTTCAATCCGTCCATAAATAAAGAAGTTATATATTAAGATATGTATTTCTAATTCACAGAACGAAAAAAACCCAGCGCTATTTCTAAGCGTAAGGTACTTTTTCTGAAGCGAAGCGACATGAGTTGGCCAGCAATATAAATCTGGATACTACGTGATGTTTATTGTATTTTATTTTACAATTCAATTCCTTAGTAAGCCATTTTGGGTCACGGGTCTTCTTGTTATTAAGGCGCCTTGGAGCATACATAACTACGCTACGTCAATTCGGGTTAGTGGAAAGGCCGACCCAAGTGTTGAAGGATTTTATGACGCCTGAAATTCTCTGACATGTCCAAACGACTACTATTTAAAGATAATAAACGAGTCCTCCTAAGCACGGAAGCGCTTACGAAGTTCTGCCAGTAGCGGTCACCCATCATACTATCTGCTGGTCGCGACAACAACCGCTTAAATCAGTCAATTAAAGCACTTGGGCCCACGTATTTTTTGTTTATGGCTGGTAAACAAACCGTAACTACGAAGAGTTCTTACCAACCCCATAACACCAATACTAATATTGTAAACCCGAAAATAACTCTCTCTGTCTATCTGTAACGCTTTCACGAACAAACATCTGGGCGGATTGTGATGAAATTTGAAACACAAATAGTTTGAGGTCTGGAGGAAGACATCTTTTTTTTTTTGATTATCTTTTCATTTTGTGAAATAATATAAAATAAGAAATTTCATTACCGTTATTATCCTTGCACTTGCATACTTGTTGCATCACTATCACTGCTGCACTCATCTCTCTACTCACTATGATAAGGGTTAAGTCAAGTTAAGCTCAAGTTTACAAGTTCACCAAGCTGACCAAGTGCGGGGTTGCCGACTTCACATACCTTCGAAAACATTATGGAGAACTCTCGGGAAATCTGCATATTTCCTCACGATATTTTCCTTCACCGAAAGAAGTGACAATTAATTAACATGGATCATGCTCCCAGCAAGAGATGAGTTTCGTTTTACTGTCATATAATTGAGTAGAAACATCGGTAAAGAACACTAATAGTGAGTACCCGTTACAGTTAAAACTTGTAAAGTAGTGTATAATGATGTACTAAAAAGATCGGCCTCGGAAAAGAAGGGCCTTGCTGTTGTACAAGTTTGCTCAGTTAAAAGATCCAATTAGATTTTGAAGCCATGAAAGTCTAAGAACCATACTATGTATACATATGTATCATATAAATGATTGTAGCAACAAAAGCCATTAAGCCATTCCTTATTACAAATTGGATATATAAATAAAGGAGCATATCGAATAAATCGGGGCAATAAGGTTACGTTTGCGGAAGGATGCCCTCGTCGGTGTTGATGAGCAGTGTTGCAGACCGATGGATGCGGAAGGAAGCCACAGTTACCTGGCCCCCGTTACGCCAGCTCATTCGGTGCATAATGTGAAAAATATTTACAATTACTTGAACCGAAATAATAAAAACTTTTTATCTAACTGCAATTAATATTCTGAGCGCCCACAACTCGACGGGGTGTCGTATTGACGTTTTATAGGGTTCTGTACTGTAAATTTTAAACACACTTATGTGTATTATTGAGGACTTATATTGTAGTAATTTTATAAGATTTTGAATATTTTAAAATAAATTGTAAATTTTAACACAATAAACCCTTTCATTTGACATGCTACTATATGCTGCACGTATCAAATGATGTTACTTTTATGTTTCATTTGCACACCACAATTAATCCTCTAAAAACTAACGTCGTTTATATATGGTATATCAATATTAAATCACCGAACTCTATTTTATGCAATGTATTCTACTTTTTCGATTTCAAATACTTGTAACATCTTTATACAAAATTTAATTAATATTTTCAACTTTACTTTGCATTTAATTTTTCAATTCCAAATACAAATTTAAATAAAATTTAGTTTTTCCATCGTTTATAAGTAACCCTAATCAAATAAAACAATTCGTCTACATGCGGATATAAAACTACTCTAGTCATAATAAATTATACTCACTTTGATGATTAATTGTACTCTATGATTGAACAGTAAATAATGTTATTACACAATTCGTTTTACATTTTTTGTCGTAAACGGTTTGTCACTGTACGTTGAAAAAAGTGTAATAAAAATATATGTAGAGCGATTCAATACCAAACTTGTTAGAGATAACGTATAAAACACTCACAATGTGGCTTTCGTAGTATACGCAAATATAAATCGACTTTATAAAAAACTGTCAAGTACAAACTGAATACGTTTAATACAGTACCGTTTATAACACGAAAATGCCTATAAAAACATATCCATCTCTCTATTCGATGCTATATTTTCAACAGTTGTACGGACAGAAAATGTTTATAATTTGAAGATAGGTAAGTTCTTTTGTTCTTACTAATCATAAGCAAATCAAATAAAGCATAAAATCCGACGACACTATATTAAAGATTTCAATAAAATTCTGGTTCAGACCTTTAATTGAACTGCGATGTCGATTAATTCAATTAGTCACACCGACGCGAACGACATGAATTTACGGTTCTCGGTGTGTGCATTAGTATTGCCTGCATATTAGTACAACCTCTGTAACTTTTAATAACAAAATATTTCAAAGTAAGTCGCATCACGGTACAAAATCGAGACTCATTTTACCAACTCACACAATCAACAGTTTGCACGGCGTGGACCTCATCTCAGCTAATTATGGTATTTATGACATTTTTACAATAGAAAAACTTATATTGGACCATAAAAACCCGGAGTAAGCTCGTTTGGGTGTCCGTCGAAGTTTATTTTATTATCGTAAAATTGACGACATCTCTAACGACCTCGTTGACATGCCAGAGAAAAAGCTGCTTGTAAAATATTATACCGAAAGGCGGATTTTACACTTTTATGTGTTCAGCAGTATGAGTAGATTCATTATTGAGAATTTTGAGGAGGTTAAAGGAAATTTTATTACTGTGTGTATATCTTAATGTATTTTTTGTAATCTTATAAATGCAGGAAACTAAAATAATACCAAGTCAAAGCTTATTTTGTTATCGTAAAATTGACATTCTCTAATGACCTCGACGACATGCGTACCAGCAAAAAAGCGACTTTTAAAATGTTACTATTAATAAACTGCGTGCTATTGTTACCTGAGTTCAGAGATTAAAAGCTCCTTATACGGCAAAACTAATCCTTGGAGTCATTAATGAATGAAACCTATTACACCGTGTAATTATTTACTAAATAATTTAGTAAACCGTGTTTTGGAGACAGTGAACTTCCAGACACGTGTTAGAATATTATTTAGAAATTATTTACAGTTTAAAGGTTGTATTATATAGTATGATTCAAAAAATACACATGGTGATTTATTCGTAGATTAAAAAAAACCTATCATCTTCTTCATTCATACTAAGAACTTTATTATACAAACAGAGACAATACTTTATTAATTCCCGTTTAACAGGTACAAGTACATAGCGAACGGAAGAGCTTAAAGTAATTCATATTTCGCGACTCTTATCTCAGGCATATTAACTCTCAAAACAATTTTTAAAATAAGCCCCTTTCCAGTTAACTCTTGAAACTGAGAATTATTAATATAAGCATAGTTCACAAAACTCGTAAATCTATGGTGCGCGGTTATACATTGTTGAGTCTTTGCAAACACCGCCTTCATATTGCACCAGTAATCGATTCGCCAACTAGTTATTAGTATACGACCGATATTAATATGTAGAAATTTTAATATCCTGTTGACAGTCACGTAGTCTTATTATCATTAGATTTATGGAGAGGAGCTTCGATGTAGAGGTTTTTTAAAGTTTTCTTTAGCTATTCAATCCTCACTGGTATGACGTCATTACGAGGATCGATTAACAGATATTATCCATCAGTATTAGGATTAGAATCACGAATAGGATTATTTGTTTAGCTGTTCCACATAATATAATATCATAATAATGCAAAATCGGTGAATTTTTTTTTATTCAATAATTTATGTACACTAAATACTTAAGTAACAGTTAAATTACAACAATTAAATAACAAATTTTGTACAAAGGCAGAATTGTTATAATTAGGTAATCTTTTTAAAATTAAAAATTTAAATTAATTTAGATAGAC
>DWPT01006986.1:0-11086 GCA_018251895.1 Agathymus mariae mariae | reverse complement strand
CTATACTTAATTGTCACAAATTTCCATGATATTTTGTTTTACACGCACTTTTTTTTGCGTTCCTCTAATTTTGTCCACGAGTTTAGTATGCATACATTGATGTGTAGAAGGGAAGAAGCGCACGCGCGGGGATCTGGCACCACGTTTGCAAACGGTTTATTTCTGCTACTCATCTCCGACACACAAATAATTATATTTTTTAAATACCTGACAGCGTTACGCAAGTTGCATGGACATAAAGCTATCTCGCTCGCTCGCTACTTTATGGGACGATTACTTCCAACAAACATAATAAGCATACCTACACGTGTATTATTTTTTTATGATAATAGCCGACAAACGAGCAGACGAGCCACCTGATGGTCAGTGGTCACCGTCGCCCATGGACATTAACAAGGCCAAAGTTATCACTGATACAAAGATTGATAAACTAAGGAATAAATTCTATTACGTGTCTTATGAAAGAATGTATGTAACCTATAAATTATACAAATCAGAAATTATGTTTTTTATACGATAGAAGGTGCGGAAACTTAACTATATTTGTTCTTGCGCTAGAAGTTGCATATGATATGTATTAATATTAGTTTTTACATGCTACTCAAATAAAAATTATTCTAATTATATGAAAAATTATGATAAAATCCGAAAGATATAAAAAGAAATACGTAAAAAAACTGTTTTACTTATTAAGCGCATTTTTAAAAAACTTTCTTATTTTTATGCAGGACAGGCCAAAAAAAGTAATTTCAGACTCTATATATTTTAAATTAGATGCATACAGTTTTATTAGTAGAACACAATCGATCCACACAGTTAATAAAGAGATGAAAAAACATGTATAATATAAGGAAAATATTGTAAAACAAATTTTTAAATGGAGGTTCGTAATTCGTGGTCCCGGTCTCCGCGTTCACACAAACTCACAATTGCAATTGACACAATTGCGTCACATACTTAGTAGGTCATAGGTAGAGTGATAGGGTTCATCTTTATATTTCTCTCTGAGCAATTTGGTCGAGTTGCTCCTGTATACTCTGACCTGCCTAATAATGCCTAATCAGACAGTAACGAGTACCTGACTGCTTCAAACAGTCCGCGAACAGCTTAGACCATATTGTACTGAAGGCTGTTTAAATTCCTTTTTCTTTTCCTCTTGATACTCTTCGTCTTATCTCCTTTAGATTGCGGCCATAAGAGATTCCATGTTAAGATTTTGTAGTTATCATTAGTATAGTACAAAAAAGTATAATCGGTCATATTTAAACTCATAATACTATTAATAATACATATTTATAACGTTTTTTTTTCCCTTAGGAACAAAATGTCAAAAATGTATTATGATAGTTTTAAACTCAAGTGCGTCCCAGACCTTAGATACCTTAGCAAGAAACGTTTAATTTTGTTGACTTTTGTTGCTATGACAACGAACCAAAACGTATTTCCCTTTCGTTTGAGAGAGATCTTATCCTTAAATCCTAAAAATATATCCTTATGATGATGTGATTCAGATATGAATCTACATTAAAATTACGACATCGTATGTTTAAACGTTGTATTCTAAGGTAGTTCACTTTGATAATTTTTCGCTTAACCTTTATTATTACAAAAACATCCTTAACAAATACTAAAACAATGTGTTTGTCAGCTCCGACGTACGACTAGAGTTTACTCCTTAAGTGCAAATGTCTTTGAGTAATACATATATAAATACATTGAGTAATACATATATAATTACATTTGAGTAATACATATATAAAATATATATAGGGTGTTATTAGACAAACGCTCCCGGAAACAAAGACAGGTGATAGTACTGACGATACCTTCGATGTTGAGTGCGAAAAAAAATCGATTTGTATAAAAAATAAATTTATTATTTTATCAAGTTTTTCGTGTTATCGATGGTTTTGTTCAAAAATAAATATAATTTGTCGTTTTTAAAAATACAAAATATTTTTACCATCACGTTAGCGATTCCTGTTTAAAAATGCATACAAGCATGTTTGTAATTTTAATTCTATTTTCAACAGAGATTGACGCACATTTTTACAATTGTAATACATAAGTGTTATTTACATTTTAACACAAGCACTACACGCACCATCATGTATATTGTTTAATTATTTATTCCCTCCATCCATATAAGTGAATATTATTATAATAAATTTCTGCTTTCATCAATATTTGTCGAATGGTTCGTAGGAATATTCAAATTTACCCATAATGGCTTCGTTAAAAAGAACAGTAATATGCAATTAAATAATGCATTCGAAATGTCAGTGGAAGTCGCTGAAGGGCACAACAGTCGAAGAATCCGGAGATTAACACAGACGACAGACGGTTGCCCCGCCAGAAGCTGAACAATGCGATTTATTAATAAATCCAACATTGACAAAGACCGCCAGAGCAGCTGGCTGGCGGCCAACCATTATTAAAAAATCAGCCTACGCCGCAAGACGCAACGTGCAACAATCTGGTGACGCTACGAAAAGATCGTAGACTGCGATCGTTAATGCTAGACGCATCGAAATAACACATAAAATCGGGAGAACAATGTAAAACATTCAAATTAGAAGCACATTAAAACTCACATACTCCGAACATTTATTATTTTTGTTTATTAGGGCAATGTAGTTATAAATATGTATGTTATGGATATGAATTTTCGGACCCAGATATGGATACAGATATATGAATTACATTTTACATCCGATTGTTTCGGATAATTTCGGTTATTTTTATTTACAAGTTGGAAAAAATATATTTTAAAACAAATGCCGTATTTACCTCCACACGGGAAATTTCTATTTTAAATTTGATATGAAAATACAACTTCTCCCTTCATTTCTCCACAACCCATTAAACCAAATATCAATACTAGCGATAGTAGCTACACCAACTGGAACCTACTTTATAAATATTGCATAACTTGTACGTTACTACGTAGGACATGAACGTAAAGTTGCCGCGTGACATAATTTTATGAGAGTAAAACTATATGAAATATAGTACTTGTATTTGCATGTCCCATTTCCCACAACTGCCAGTAATTGGCCCATGCACGTCACGAATACCGGGCTCTGCCTACGTAACAAGTTCAGTAATTCTGAGAGAAAACATAATTTCCCTTTTGTTGGCAACTTTACATAATGGCGGACAACGCCATCTGTTGGAGCATCGCAAGCAACTCAACATAAAGGATCTACCGCGCTATTGGACGTGGTAGGGATATGGACCCCTATAAAACAAGCGACGCACTACCTGCGTCGGCATTATTCAACCGAAGCTTGCCGAAGCAGTGCCGTCACGCTGAAGTGAATTAGTTAGTGAAGTGTTAAAGTCTGTCCAAAACGAGGAGTTCGCCATTGGTTTAACACTTTATTTATAGCGCGCTCCCCTTCTCTCGTCCTCGACAATTGACAAATACTTTAGTTACAAACGTTCTCAAAAATAATATGTACTTTTAATTTTACTGTTACTTAATACGATATTTAAAGCTTCACGATCATTGACTACTCGTTTTGCGAATTTCAGTAACATACCGCAGACCGTAAACGAGCGACTCACTCAATTTTACGAGCTACGTCTCTATTGACATGCAAATATATCGTTATGTAACCAACAATCTATCGGGCATACGTTTATTGTTATATATGAAGTAGTATAACAATAAAATTTTAGTTTCTTTTGTGTCAATATTAGATTGGCCACTGACATAAACAATATTTAAAAAGTTATTACTACATTTAAAAATGGAACTCTTTGGCCATAGAATACAAGTTGTTTCACCAGATTGTGAATTGCTTTCACAGTTGGCGTCATTAAAAAAACTGCGTGATTACAATAAAACGGATTTAACTCGGAAAAATTTTCGTTGCATGATTTTTTACGATTTTAAGTGTATTTGACAGCTCAGCAGAGTCTCGGTCACCTTCAGTCTGCTTTTATATTTGTCTACATTTTATATTTGTTAAATTTATCTATAGCTAGTTTGCAGAATTCGAACGCGGTCCTGTCAATTTCCATGATGAAATTCGTGAAGATCGTCCGTGCACCGCTGTGAACAACAAAAACATTGATGCTGTGCGCCGTATGACCGAAACAGACTGGCATTTGACCTACCATGACATCCAGACATCTTTGGACATAGGAATAAATATAATATGATCAATCCTACACAAACATTTGGGTGTGAGAAAGCTGTGTTCTCGATGGATCACACACAATTTGACTGAAGTTCAAAAAAGAGGCCTCGTCACTTGGTGCCATGCTATGCTTGCCAGATACAACGAAGAGGTGTCAAATTTGGTGTGGGACATAGTAACAGGTCACGAAATATGGATTTATAGCTACAATCCCAAAACAAAGCAGCAATAGAGCTATCGAACACGTGGCGAATGTTGCTTTAGAAAAGCGTCGTACCGTGAATAGTGACTTTTGACACCACCATTTCTTTACCGGAAATTATTGACAAACTCCGTGAAAATAACGGTAGGTGTCGTATTATCTTGCACCACTATAATGCAAGTTCCCACACGGCCAATCAGACAAATAATATTTTGAGTTATGAGTCATCCAGCATACAGTCTTGACCCTAGACCCGTGTGACTTTTTTCGTTCCCAAAAATCCAAAAACAATTACACGATCAACTGTTTTCATTCAGCAGAAGAGGCTGTCGAAGAGTAATGAAAAACATGCACCAGACGTCACCACGGTGGAGTGACACAATGGTTTTGAAAATTGGCTCAATCGCTTGATTAAGTGCATTGACGCTAAGGGAGAAATTGAGAAACAATAAATTCATTTTTGACCATTAACAGTCCTTTTTATTATTGATTCCGGAAACTTTTAGAGCGCCCCATGTATTAACATTTCATTTGAGCATCTCGTGAACTGACTCACCTGACGAACCATATGCATACCGATGTTAAAAGAAACTATATAATATCTTCAGTGTTATTATTATAACAGAGGATTATTGTGTTAAAATAATGTGTCTGTAATGGACATGGCTCGAACCAACAGTCTGCACATTGCTAAACAATACAGGGACAATGAATCCAACCAAGTGCGAGTTAACCGACACATCTCGTTACTAGATTGCATAAGTCTATCTCACTGATTTTGCTCTACAAAACAGTTATATAAGTTCTGAAGTGATACTCAATACTAATTAAGTTTAATTCGCTCTCAACTATAAGGTTTCGATGTGCGAATGATTTTTTTTAATATATTAAACTTTACTATTATAAACAAAATGATATGAACTAAATGAAACCATATACATATAAAGCTGACATACAGAATTTATTTATACCGACTATGGTTACATAATTTTGGCATACGAAAAAATAATTTTGATGATAAGTCAAAATCACTGAAAGGAACGAACGTACATTAATTAGGAAACAATAAGTAAGCCAACTCAGCACAAGCGCGTCACGCGGTAACGCTAGGCAGTTGCATCGCGGTCATATAGCAATTTGACTAAAACTCAATAAAAACGGGTTTCCATTAAATTGTCTTTTATTGTGTGAACCACACAACAATGATATATTGATAGTTTAGCGTCTATTTTCGCGGAAAGAGCGCAAAACTGTGGGAAATTTTGAGATGTTGCTAGGATTGAACCGAAGAGATAATACCTATTTGTTATGTTTTTCTAAAAGATTTTAGCCGTCATAAAAACATTGCTTTTGCAAAGATAAACACATAACCTCAGATATAATATGTTAAATTTTAATAATATGTTAAATCATCCTTTTAGACACCTGCCTCAGAATGGTTTGTACGGCCGTCATGAAGTAGTGATTTTCCATATTGATTTATCATTTATGTTAAAGTATTTATATGTAAAATTGCGAAAGGACGCCATCCATCCTTAATAAGCCAACCTACCTGATTATGGTGTACCTTGCTTAACAACGGATATGGCAATTGCTTCAGGCTCCCTCTTAGATGTTGCGGGGCTCAGTATGCCTCATCTTAATCCCGACGCAAAACATGTACAGTGGTAAAATTCTATACCTACCGATATTTGCTTTCTTCTACCCATTAATTCAACCGGCAAATGTTTTAACGTCTTTCGATTGGGATGTTGGAGAGCTGTTGAAGGTTCACTGCTTCCGTTTGGCTTGCAACACATTGGATTCGTTCCTGACGTTAGAGATGTCCAAATTAGACGGTTTGCGATTGCCATAGCATGATCAACCCATTTGTTTATCGGCACTTACCATAAAAAATCAAGTAGAAGTCGGCGAACTGTAGGTTCGTATTTTTTTGCAATCAGATTTCACACAAAATATTATTACAATAATGAACTGTATTCTTTATACATCAAAATTAAACCTTCCCTATTTAATAGCCTTTGTCTGACTATTTTAGTCACTACTAGTAAATTTGCAAATGTCAAATGTTGTCTAACGATAGGGCACGGCGGACACAGTCACGCAAACACGACACGACGCTTACTGCAAGCTTGAATCGGGGGTGTCTAAAAGGGGATTGTATTCAAAGCGCTAAATAAATACAATTTTAAATTGTCCACGATTTTAAAATACCTTACTAAGTGAGATACAATGAGATTGCAGACATAAAAAACGTTGCATCGCTTGTGTATCCAGAGCGATCACTTCGGATGCGTAGCCGGTTGCGTAGCAAGAAGTACGAGACTCATGGTTTTCTCGAGGTGCATCAAAGGGTAAGATCGTACGGAAGCGAAGGTTGCGCCCGTGACCGCACCCGCCCGCCGTTAACCGCGCCGTAGCGCAGTATCGCGCGACGCTCGCTGCTCCTCGGACCTGGGCGAAACACTTCGCGAATACAGTACCGGTGGATCACTCGGTGATGTGCCTCTTCTGTTGATGATGTGCAAACAAGTGAGTGTTGTGAGAGAGTGCGCGAACGCGGCGCGGAGCGGGCCCGCGCTCTAGCACGACATGTGGACACTGCTGGTGCCCCTGCTGGCCCTACTGGTGCCCGGCCGGGCCTCTTTCACCGCGAGCAAGGAACTCCTGGAGTGTGCAAGGTTCGCTTAAACAGCCGTTTTTTAATATTGAAATAATTGGTTCCGCGCCCGAAAAGGTAATAAATAAAACAATTAGCGGTACAATTTGGCTAGATAGTCAGACCTCGAATCAGCTACAAAAATAATTTAAATGGGCTGGCAAAATACGTAGGAGTTAGTTGTGAACTTTTCGACATAGAATCATTTTAATTCGTTCAATATCATTATATTGGTTGTCTTTATTATTTATAATTATAAATATTTGAATAATCGTAACATTAACAGTGTTTTATTTACTACAGGTAGATAACGATCGACATAAAGAATCTGTATTTTATTTTTAGATTCATAAAATCAGTAGCAGTGAATATTAATTCACTTTTATTATACATACGTCCAAACAGCTGCTCAAAATTTTAAATCGGCACAATTATTTCATGAAAGCTTCTGCCAATAAAAATGGTCTATTAAAGCAAAATTTACACAATTCATTACCACCTCATGTTTGTTACATCTACTCATCAAAAAGTGCATTAATAAAGCGCTAATCTAGTTAATAAGATTTATTAATGAAAGTTATCTGCAATTGTGATATACATATATGTAGGATAGGTATATTAAGAGTTCTGGCAGCGTCGTGCATGTCGGAGGACGGCTGCCGTATCTCTTGGCAGAGCTAATTGTTGACATAAACACGTTCATACCCAGTGACCAGGGGCTGATCGGCGCTCTGTCTCATATTTTGCAATTTAAACTTTCTGTTCCTGGCCACAGGTAAAATAAGAAGAAAATTTTAACAAATTTGTTTCACATATTAAAAAAGTCTCAGTATTTATTATTGCTAACTAACAAAGTACCCTCGGTTCGCTTCTAGAAAAACTACGTCTTACGCTTAGAAATACTTATATTAATTTTAACTTTTTATTTATGGACGGACTAACTAACTCCCGGTATTAAGTGATGCCTCCTGCAATACATTAGTGAAAACCATAACGAAGTCGGTTAAGCCGTTTCTGAGATTAGCGCTAACAAACGCACAAACAAACAGACAAAAATTCGAACAACTATTGTTTTGGGTTCTATTGCGTTAATAAAGACCCCTCATAGTAATAGTAATAGTATTCTTTTATGTCGTTCATATACAGACAGCGATCATTTATATTTTATTATATGTGTAGGTAAAATACATGCGATTAAAAATAAAAAACTGAAAGATTCAAAGTTCTTATTTTAGGACACATAAATGTAAGACTATAATTTACGGTATTTAATACTTACTGGGGGCTCGTCATAGGTAATAGCTACTAATAATCTATAACCTGATTCATACCCGTACCTAAATTTTATATACCTACTCCTTACAAAAAAGAAGATGAAAATGCAACAGCCATTGAACGATGTGACTATACTAGCTAAATCGAACTGTACAAAAGTACCATCTATGGTACACCCACACTAGGCCTTTTTCTGCATTCATGAGTACGCAGTATGGGTTATATCAATGGTCTGACACAGACCTTTCGTAACACGCCCCGTTGAGTTTTTTACAATTCAAGACATTCATCGAGATATTAACATAATCAAAATCGTATTGAATTTGTTAAGGAACCTTTCTAGTTTTTGTCTCCCTTTTCCAAGACTGCTCAAAGTAGGTACTTCCTGAATTGATGATGTGACTATAGAAAAATGTTTATAAGAATCAGCTTCTATAAAAAAATATATAATTCAGAAATATCTCTGTATCGTTCTTCGTTCGTTCGTGTATCTTCACTCTATAAGCCGGTTATCCCCACTTTGTCAGATCTACGACCGATCGTCAGCCTGCTTAAACTTGTTAGCCCTGCCAGCTGTGTTAAGTTAGTTAGTGAGTTAGTTAAAATTCCACTTATGAATTTCCTCATTCTTATATCGTAGCGTATTCCATGTTGTGTAAAATAAAATTAAACTTACTTAAACTTACATCGTGCGAGTCTATAAAACGATGCAATTACATTTCTTTTTGTCAAATACTTACGTTTGACGACATTAAGAACATTTTTCGACATAAGAGACTCTCTTTCCTTTTCCGACGCTAACAAATATCGCATTTTGGTTTTTAAGATGCATTTCACACATCTAAGGTTTGTACAAATTGCGCTATAAGGCTTATTAATAACTGGGAATGTTTTTTATACTAGCAACTACTTAAGAATTTGATATCAGTTCCACGGAAAATGTGAATCAATTGAACATTATTAGAAATGAAATCAGCCACAAGCCGTGACAATTTGCTGAGTAAAACTCACCAGGTGTCGTGTCTGTCTTACATCTCGCAAATTTACAGCATTAAGGCAGACGCGACTTGCTTCACTACAAACTTATGCCGTCGGTTCTTGACCTAAATATAATTGAAACTTAACTGACATTATGCAATAGAGAGATTTAAATATTAAAAAAAATATATTTTAGTGTAACTTTATGTTATAGTGATTAATTAAATAAGTATTAGATGCAATATTAAATTAAATAATCATCCTAATATTATAAAGAGAAAGTGCAGTTTGTTAGTTAGTGTAAACGCGGTGTGTAATTTCCAAAGACACAAACTCAAAAAATGGCACACTCTCCTTATAATATAATTATAGATACTGATCTCTTTTTTTAATTAAGCAATTAATTAGACTTGGATTAATTTCTTATTTAATTATATTTATTTCTAAGGCTCAATAACAGACAAGTTGCATAGATATAATATCAAATAAATTAGAAAGTTGCTTGGCCTAAATAATGTTCATGTTCATCATTCATGTTCATGTTCTAACACATTGTATTGCTATTTATTTTGTTTTGCTTTTAATCGATTAGTCAACAGCCGAACAGTCAAGCCACCTAATAGAAAGTGGTCACCAAATGTGGAGTCGCCGGCTCAAATATGTGGGAACTTCTAAAACGTGAAAACTGCTAAACTCATAAAAAATATTACTTTACGTATAAAATAGAGCCTGTGAGGGGTGATTCAGAAAGTTAGTATCTTAGTAAAAACTAAAGTAGAATATTTAGAATTTTTAAAGAGCGGCACGCGAGATCATCTTTAATTCAGTTCAGATTACATTTTAGCATCGTACGTGACCGAAGTTATAATGAAATTATGCTACAGAAAAGCATAATATATCCATTTTTAATTTTCTAATATTTTGTTTTATCATCTTGGTTTAATGCCCCTTCATACTAACGTTTCTCCAGCATAGACGGTCAATCAATGTATCCGCAACGCCGCGATAGCGCGGCGCATACGTCACGCATTCACGACGGTGCCGCACTGATATTTTGATACTATACAATTTGTATTATACTTAATATTACAATGTAGTACAAGATAACATTTTTTACTATATCGAAAATATACAATGGGTCCTCCAATACAATATAATACATTTTATTTTTAACAAAGCTAGCAGTAGAACTTTCTTGGCGGAATCTATTGTTACTGATAATACCAAGGTAAACACCTCAGTAAAAGGAGCTTTGAGCGTACCCCCACCAGATGGGCTAACTTAAAGAAAACATTGGAGAACAGTGGGCAGAAGAATGGTCGAAGTGACGCGAATATGTCCAGCAATGGATTTTAAAGGCCTGATAAATTGATAGATAGTAGTACATTTTATACGCTTATGGAACGCCGATACTAAAGAAATAATAGTCTCACGAGGCACTTATTAGTATTGTTTTAGAGGACACTGACACTAATCGTAACATCATCACGGCAGTAGTGATCTTTACTCCTCTGCAGACCTTATTCTAAAATTAAACCGGCCTTGTTGTTGTCATGCATAGGTTCACTGACTTCAGCCTATTCCCACCCACATTTTCCTACGCAATGCCAGAATATCTAAACGCTGAACATTCCTATTACAATCTCATACCTATTCGTTACATAAAATTTTAAACTTTCCCTGTACATTTCATTAATAGCAATTAGTACATGTCTCATCCCAATATTATTTATATTGATATAAAACGTGTTTTTTTTTTTTTTTTTCTTTTTCTTTTTCATAATTTACAGTAATTACGAATACTTAGACCAAGTAATTATTAGA